>RYZW01000342.1:0-29366 GCA_004367215.1 Colletotrichum trifolii
ATAGTATTTTACTTATATATTTAGAGATCTAACTTATTAGGTAAATCTAGTTTAAATATTTATATTAGTAGTCTCGAGGTTTTAAAGGATAGAAACTATAGAAAACTAAATAAGCTTTTAAGCTTTTCTCTATAAAGTTTATAATATTCTTTATTTAAACTTTTTTAATAGTATTAATTAAGAGTTATTAATTTTCTTTATAGTTAATCTTTCTAGGAATAAGGGGTTTAAGAATAGCTAATTTAGGTATCTCGTAAGTTTATTAGTATTATTTAGTTTTTAAAGAATTACTTAAAAATAGTTCTCGAGGAAGTTCTAGATAGAAGCTTTAGTAAATTATTATTTTAGAGTTAAGGTATTCCTATAGATTATAAGTTTTAGCTTCTACCTGAAAAATATTATACTAAGTAAACTACTAATTAGCTTTTTTAGGATTAAAAGAGGGGTATTTTTAATAGATATTTTAATATTTAAAATATATAGATTTAGTATAATACATATTTTTAGCCTAGTAGTTTTTTAGTATTATAAGATTCTTAATTATTATATATAATTAGGGGTTAAAATCTAGTATATATTATATATAACTAAATATAGCTAAATACGTTACGCGAGGCTTTATTTTAAGTAGTTTAAGTAGGGCGAGGTTTAGTAGAGATAGTACTACGGCTAAGGGTTCTTCTAGCGAAAACTCTACTACTCAAACGCGTTATTCCTAATAATATTAATAATATAAAATCTTATCTTAGGGGTAAGTAAAGCTTAGTAGGGATATTAAGGTTACGGATATTAAGGTTATAATAAATATTCGAATAGAATACTTATAGTTAGTAGTNATTAAATGTTTTAAGATATTTAAATTATACGTAGTTATAAAAGTATAAAAGTATAAAAATATAAGGTTATTATAAAAGGAGTTATTAGTTATTTATTGTTAAAAAAGTTAATATGGGGCAAGTATACTAGTTACTATAACTATAAGGGGTTTAGCCCCAGATTAACTAGGGGCTAGCTATAATAGTTAGTAGGGGGGGTAGGAAAGCTGAAGTTATACTTTAGGGGGTAATATATCTACTAATAGTTATAGTAGAGAGCAAGCTATTAGCCCCTCCCTAATTTAATGTTTATAATACTTTTATAGAACTAGTATTAGGATAGTATATTAAAAGATATTAAATATTTAATATAAATATATAATTTGTATTAGTATTTATTTAAAGGTTAATAATACTACTAAAGCTTACTATAACCTCTATTAAATCCTAATAAATTCTAGTTATAAATCTCTATTTACTTTTATAATAAAACTACTATTTATCATAGAAAAAGACTTAAAATCCTTTTTAGTCATAATAAACTAGTTATTAAAATGTATTTAGTTAAAAATTATAATATCTATAATAACTAAAGCTTATATAGAGAAGTTCTGAGATACTTAGTAGTAGTTCTATAGTTTCCCTATATTAATTATTACTAACTATAGATTAGACTAAATTAGTATTTTCTAGATAATATTATACTAGTAAATAAGAATATAATAACTATCATTAATATTATTCTACTCCTAAATAAATAAGAAGTTAGAAAAAGTAATACCCAAGATCTAAGTTTCCTTATAAATATATATTACTTTCTTATAGCTAGATCAGTTAGCTTATACTAGTATATATTAACTAGTATTAAATAATAAAAATCCTTTAGTAATTAAAGTAAGTTTAAATAGATTCCGAAATAAGTTTAATATTCTACCTATCTTATACTCCTAGATAATAAAATGAACCATATATTCTAGTTTAAGCTAAGCTTTAGTTTTCTTATCTTATCTTAAAAATAGTATTACTATAACTTAAGTAATAATAGTATATATATAATAATATAATAAGATAAATATAAATAGAATGAAATAAATAACTGAAACGTTCTAGGTTAGGGATAGAATAGAGCTATTACTATATTATATTAAAATAAATAAGCTAAATATAAAACTTAATTAGGTATTTTCTAAATATAAAATTATCAATATACTAAACCTACTAAATATTATATTCGATATCCCTATAAATATCTATTTAATACTCTATACTAATTTTATTATATAAATAGAAAATAGCTTATCACTATTATAGTCATATATAAATATATACTTTAATCTTATCCTAGTGTCTACTAGGGAAGATAATAAGGTTTAAGAGGAGTATAATATCGAGGAGATACTTATAGTAAAGAAAATACTAAAATAAGGATATCATTATAATATATTAGTTAAATGAAAAGGTTATAATATTCTAATATAGGAATTTTTAGAAAGCCTTACTAATAATAAAACTATTTTATAATTCGAGTTATAGTATAGAGATATTAGAAAAATTAATAATTCAATATTAATTTACTAAGAAGAAAAAGCTATATAGGTTATGAGTTAAGTAATATAATAAACCCTAGGGTATATATATAATTAGCTATTAGATTTACTCCTAAGGCATTAAATAAATAAATTAAGTAAAAGGATTATTATTATCTTATACTTCCTCGTATTTATAGAATTCCTCTTCTTTCTTATTATTTTCTTCTTTTTCCTTTTCTTTATTATTAAGGATAGTTATAAGTAATACTTATTTATAAATAAAGTATTATTAATATTAATAAGGAGTAATAATTATATAATTGTAGTAGATAGGCGAATTAGTATTGATAAAGCTAAAGATATAGCTATAATATTAGTAAAGTATAGTATAACTACTAGAATATATTATAGTATTTTATTATAAAGAAGTTAGTATAATAAAAATAGGGAAAGAGAAGGGGAGAAACTTACTATTATCTATATAATATTACTAAAGCTAGTAATAACCTATTTAGAAGTAAAGACAGGGGTAAGAATAAGAATATTTTTAGTATAAGAAGAGGGAGTAGTAAATAAAGTAGTAATATAAATAGGGGATACTGATTAAGTATAATAGAAAAAGTTATTATAATATTAAACTATAATAGAAAACTCTAGTAGAAAGATAGTAGTATAATAGCTTTTAATATTACTCTTGTCTTAGGAAATAGTAATGATAAGAGTAATGATGTAGTTACTAAGTATAATTAATTAATTAATTTAGTAACTAATAATATATAATCTAAAGCTAATAGTAAAGGAATAGGAGTTTTACTTATACTTACTTTTCAACTTTAAATATTAGTAGTAGGATTAGCTATAACCTAGTATATAGGGATAAGTAATACTATTCCTATTTTGCTTACAATAATAATTCAAGTAGGTAAAAATAACTATATTAAAAAGCTAGTTTTTATTATTATTAGAATAACCTTCTAATATTTAACTATTATAGGTATAAATAATAAATTTAAAGGAGGTATAGTAATAAGAAAGGTTATTATTAAGAAGTCTAGAGCTAGTAGTAGTAGTAATTAATATAGTAATAAATAAAATATAAAAAAGGGGAAAAAAGTAGAAAAGTAGCGAAATAATAGTATTATAATAGGTATAAAATAGGAGGTTATATAAGTCTAGAAAGAGGAAAGTAAAGTTATATAAAAAGGGAAGAAAAAGATGTTTGATAGATTAATAGAAGAGAAAGTATAGTATAGAATTACTTAGGGTAAATATAATACGAATTCTCCTATTAGTAGGACTATTTAATCTTAATAGTACTTGAATTTTCTTATCAGCAAAACTATCTAATATTAGTAGTATTTAGTGGAGATATTTTAGATAGATTTTTCTTATTAGTTAAGCTAATTGAAATAGTTAGAAATTACTTATATATTATATATTATTATAGTTATAAAGTAGAAAAGTAATAGGGGGTATATTATAGACCTAAGTTTTAGAGCTTATAGAGGATATTACTATTCAAGTTCTATATAACTATTATTCCTATAATCTAGTAAAGAGGTTTTACTTTAAACATAAACTTTTTAAGTTTATTATGATACTACTAAAATACTACTAACTTATCTCTCGTGGCTAGCTTCTAATAAAGAAATAGAAAGATACTTTTATTTAGTTATTTTTACTCTATACTTAGAATAGTATCTAAGCTCTTTATCCTATCTACAGATTTAACTAAAGAATTTATCTAATAATATCATTCATGCTAATACAAGCTTATACCTAGTTAAAATAGTAATAAAATTACCTATTATAATAGATAATTATATTTTTAGTTCTGAATCTTAACCCTATAGTAGTAGAAGACTTCGTAGTGATAGTCTATATAAGGAGAACTCTATCGAGACTAGCTAAAGCTTAATATATATAGCTAAAAATAACTACTAAGGTTATAGGGTTAAGGACTTTTTTAAACTTCTTAAAAATAGAATAAAATAGAATACTTATTTCAAGATATAAAAGCTAGGTATTCTATAATTTATTATTCTTCTATAACTAAACTATTCTTAGTATAGCTTAGAAATTAGAGTAATAATATACTATATTTTTATAATAGAACTGAAATCTCTTTAAAATCTACATCACTATTTATAAAAAGATAATTACGAAATAGGTATAGAGATATCTAGTTATAACTATTATAATTAAAGGTATTAGTATATTAAACTAAGTTTTAATAAAATTATTCCGAATACTATAATCGAAAAATAACTTATAGATATTTAAAAGAAATTATCTAGTTATCCTATAAACTACTATACTAAGCTAATAATATTAGCGACTAGGTATTAATTAGATAATACTCTAATATTAATAGTTTACTATAATATTAATTACTAGATACTTTAGAGTATTATAATACTATAATTATTAGGATTCTAAAAACTATTTAGCTATACTAGAAATATCCGTATCTATATAAGTATTATTTATATATTAGTTATATTTAATTAATATATTCAAACTATTTACTAATAAGAGTAAGCTAAGTCCCGCTATACTTATATAGAAATTATAAGTTAGTTTAGATTAATAGTAGAGAACCTTTATATTAGTAGTATAAAGTCTTATCTTAGGGGTAAGTAAAACTTAGTTTAGGGGATATTAAAGTTATAATTATTGAAGTTATAATAAATATTTAAATAGAATACTTATAGTTAGTAATAATTGAATATCTCGAGATATTCGAATTATATTTAGCTGTGAAAGTATAAGGGTATAAAGGTATAAGGTTATTATAGAAGGAGGTATTAGTTATTTATTATTTACGAAAAGGTTGATATAGGGTAGGTATACTAGCTACTATAGTTATAAGGGGTTTAGTCTAGATTAACTAAAGGCTAATTATAGTAGTTAGTAGGGGGGGGGGGTAAAAAGGCTAAAGTCATACTTCAGGGGGTAATATATCTACTAATAGTCGTAGTAGAGAGCGAGCTATCGGCCCCTCCCATATATCCTTATATAATTATAAATCATATTTTAATTATCTAAAAGACTTATTTTCTAGTAATATGATTAGTTTTGAATAACTATATAATATAAATAACAGAAGTTAAACCTTTAACTTGAAATATAAGTATTATATAAATCCTATTTAGATCTATACTATAAATAAAAGTATAAAAAACTTATGTAAACAAAATATTAATACTTTAATTAATAAGTTAAAAGAAATAATAAAAATAACTTTAATAGCTATAATAGTTACTTGATAAGGAATAGGAAAGTTAGTAAATAATTGATAGGTGATTACTGAAAGATCTAAAATAAAATAAAATATAGCTCTATAGAATTAACTATTACTTATTTTCCTTATAAAGGAGATTTGACTAGTTATTCTATAAACACAAAATAATGAAATAAGGTAAATATATAAAGGTTTATTCTTTCATAGAATATTAGAAGTAGTTTAAGCTATATATACTCTAATTATAATACTTTATATACTATAGCTCTAGTAGCTAATATATTATAGCTATACTATAATAAGTATTATATTAGATATCATATCTTAGCTTATATATTATAACTGTAATATACTATTTCTTATAGCTATAGTAATCTATGTATTATACTAAAATTACTTATTAATAAGAATCATATTACTTTCGATAGGGGTAAAATTACTAGAATTCTCTAAAATAAAGTAATATTCTATTATTAGGAATAACGTGTTTAAGAAATAGAGTTTTGTACTAGGTACGTCTCGGACGCTAGTACTATTTCTATAGACTTAACTTTACTTGAATCACTTAAAATAGGGCCTTACATAGTATATATAGCTATATGTAGTTATATATAATATATACTGAATTTTACCTCTTAATAATATATAATAACTAAGAGTCTCATAATACTAAAAAGCTACTAGGCTTAAAGTATATATTCTAAAAGACTTATATATTTTAACTACTAAGATATCTATTAAAGAACTCCTCTTTTTATTTTTGAAAAGATTAACTAGTAATTTACATAATATGATATTCTTTGAGCAAAAGCTAAAACTTGTAAATTATAGGATTACTTTAACTTTAAAATAATTATTCACTAAAACTTCTTCTTAGAGTTTCTTTAAAAACCACTACTAAACGACTTCCTTAAAACTAAGAATACTAATAAGTTATTAAAATACCTAAATTAAGTATTCTTAAGAATTCTATTCTTATGAAGATTAACTATAAAAAGGATTAATAATTCCAATTAGATACTACTTAGAAGATTTATATAAACAATATTATAGATTTTATGGAGAAAAGCCTAAATACCTATATAATTTTCAACAGCTTTTATATATCGAAAGCTTCAAACTAGTAATATAAATAGTTAAAGTTAATCTATATAATAAGTTAGATTTTCAAGTACATAAGTAGAGTATTATAATATTAATATTAGTATATAGAAGAGAATATAATAATATAAACTATAAAACTACAAACCTACTTTACTATTGAAGATAATATATATTTCTAAAAAACTATACTAGTATACTCTAGGATATTTTAATCTCCTAGACTTAATTACTTTACTATAAAGATAGTAATTAAAATATAATTTTAGAAATAGCAAAATACTTTATATAAAACTTCAATAGTTAACTATACTCTTTTTATGATTAGAATACTTTAAATTTATTATTTTATTATTTTATTAGTTTACTTATCACCCGCTTGACATAGTGGTTTAACGTCTAGCTAGCTCTTACTATCATAGTAAGAGTAGTAAGTTCGAATCCTGTAGCGGGCAAGCGCGACCGGTAAGCCTATTTTCCGATTATATAAACTATATAGTAATTACTACTAGCTATTAGTACTTACTAATAGCTATTAATATTAATAGCTAGTAACTATTAACGATAGTAGCTAGTAGTAAGTACTATTAGCTAGCTAGTATCTAGTATTATATAACTATAATCCTTAAAGAGTAATTACGACGGATATAGGCATATACTTACCTTCTATTTATTAACTATCGTATTAACTAACCGTATTTACTACTAAAGGTTTCCTCTATATAATAATTCCTCAGTACTAGTAGTATCTATAGGGTAAATAAAACAAAAGCCGATAACTAAGTATAACTACTTTTAAAGGGTCCCGGAGAGGCATATAACTTTAAATAGATCAGAGACCTTTAATACAACTAATTATTAGTTTACTTATCAATTAAGTTTCATTTATCATTATATATTGAAAATCTCTAGATATTTAGATTTATTATTCTCATCAGAGGTATCTTAACTATACAAAAAACTATATAGTACTTCCCTGAAACTTTATAATATAGTAATATAAACTATACTTTTCTAATATTTCCATAGAAACTCCTACTACTAGTTCAAATATTTAAAGTTATAAGGGATATTTCTAGGGTATAGACAAACCCCTATACTTTCTAAAATATAAACTAAACTATTTATTAGTATACTATCATATATATATTCTTAGTTAGCTTATAAAAGTTACGTATTAAATATTTTAACTAAAGAGAAAATCAAGTAATTACTTGTTTTAAATCTAGATTTCTAAAGAAAAGTTTAGATCTTAATATAATAGTAATTATATAGCTAGGATTCCAGCTAAAATTGCTATCATATTATATAGTGAATATACTATAAAGAAAAACCTTAGTAATACCTTTTCTAAAGCTTTTTTATTCTTGATTTAAGTATTTTAGTTTATATCTTCAAAGATATAGGATATTTTATAATCTTTCAAAAGGTTTCTATAAGAAACTATATTTAGTAAAGTATATAGCTAGTATGAATTAAACGCTATAGAAATACTATAATGTTTATTAGAATTATAGAAACTTAAAAGTTAAATTATATTTCCATAATATCACTTTCTATATTATTCTAGTTATAAACTCTATCTCCTTATAGTAATTATAAAAACGAGGTTACTAGTAGGATATTAAACTAGATTATTCATCTTAACGATTGAAAAATAATTATTCTAAACTTATAATTATTAGTATTTAATATAACTAGTAAATCCTCGAGTGCTATATATTTTATAAAAAGTAATTATCTTAGTAATATAGTTAATATAGTATATATATTTTCCTAGATATTACTAATACTAGTAGTATACTATAAATATTATTTAAAACCCCTTATAAATAGTAAATAGCTCTGATATTAGTATTCAAAATATCCTAGTAAAAAGCCTCTAAACTATCTTATTTAACTATATAAAGTATTTAGATTACTAATAATTGTTACGGATATAATAATTACGAACTTACTGAGGGATTATATAAAGTATATCGTATTGGTAAAACTAAATAGAAAGTTTACTATATTAAGTATAAGAATGCTTCATATATTTCCCGAAAGAATATATTATTCTTAATTTTCACCCTCATTACTAAATCTATAATAGCTATATTTTTGCTCTAATATTTATAGATAAAACTACTAATTACTCTTAGGATTTCTATCTACTTATTAACTATACTAGAATTATTATAGTAAGAATATTCGAGAGTTTTATTAGACTCCTTAAATGTTAATATAATATCAATATTAAGGTTTTTAAATATCTTAACAAGGTCTCTAAACATAAGAAGTAAAAGTTAATTCTTATTTTTTGAAATATATACCTTAAACTATTTATTTTATGTATTTAGAACTAAAACAGAAATACTAAATATATTAGAATGATTATTGAAGTTTATATAAGAACTATAGAAGAAAAAGGTATACTACCTTATAATCTTTAGCTTAAGATCTTATAAACTATAGTATTCCTTTTTAACTTACTACTAATATATCTTTTAGACTAGTAAATACTATATTAGAAACTCTATAAACCTACTTGAAAAAGTAATATTATAAGACTAACCTTAACTTACCTCTATTTTCTATCTATAAGTACTTTATTTTAACTATAGATATAAAAGTAAAATATACTTAACTAGTTTATTTTAAGAAGTGTACTTTTCTTAACCTTTTAGTTAGATATATTTGTACTAACTAATATTAAGTATAGAACTTATTCTACAATAGAATTATAAAAACTTATAATATCTTCTTTTACAAAATACCTTTCTTTATTGGATTTTGACTTTCTATAAAATAGCTTTAAATAATTTAATTCTAATGAAATCTCTTACTAGTTATAAAAACAAATAACTATAGTTAAACTATTTAAAATTAGCTTAATTATTTACTTAAGTTTTAGCGAAAAGCTTAATAAAGTGATTCATATAATAAAGGGTAATTATAGTAATTCAAACTCTTATATCTATATAGTAATTAGTTCTAAGCTATTTAAAAAAATCTTAAAGCTATAAAATTCATACTAATTTCTCCTCTAGAGTTACCTATTGTATTCTTTTATAATCCTATTTATATAGATAAAATTATAAAGAAGTAAAGAATTCAAATATTTTTAGAGAAAGTTAAGTTGTATGGGAATAGCTAAGGGCTTAGTAAGAGAAGGAATAGTAGTAAAAATAGGTTTCTGTAGGTTATAAGACTTTAACTTGGTAGGCTAACTAGTAGTAGCTATAAGACGCTTTTTATCTTATAGTAGCTTTAGACTATTATTAGTAATCCGATCCTAGCTATCCTAGCTCTCTATATAGGCTATAAGATATTCTTATAACTATCTTTTTCTCTATGGGCTTCAAGCCTTAAAGCCTATAAATACTATATAGTTACATTAAAGAATAGTTTCGCTAGCTATTTACTGGTTATTAGTAATTACGAGAATAAAAAGGTTTTTCTTATATATGTATTGATATATAAGGGTTTTCTTATATATATATTAATATATAAGGGTTTTCTTATATATGAACTAATATATAAGGTTCTCTTATGTATATATTAAAATATAAAACTTTTATTAATATATTAAGTTAATAATGCTTTTTTAGGCTTTTTTATTAATTTATAAGGTTTCTTGTTTATTAGTAATATTTTAGTATATTACCTAGAAATCCTTAGGTTAAACTAGGGTATCTAACCTTTTCCCATATATAGTGAGGTTTCCTATAAAGTATCTTATTACTAATTAAGTATAGTAGTTATATTAAAGGTCTCTAATCTATTCAAAGTTACATACTTCTCGGGAACCCTATAAAAGAAGTTATTATTATACGTAATTAGGAGGCAAAATCTAGTATATATTATATATAACTAAACGTAGCTCCACGCGCTACGTAAAACTCTATTTCAAGTAGTTTAAATAAGGCGAAACCTATAGAAATAGTACTACTAGCTAAGGTTTACCTAGTATAAACTCTATTTCTTAAGCATATTATTCCTAATATACCACTCTAGCTTCAAAGGTTTTACCTGTAAGCTAGCCTTTTGAATAATACTAGTTAAACCTTTTTCTTATATTTTATAAGAATTTCCTCTATTACCCTATTACTTTTATTAAACTTCTATTTTTATAATAAAAGAAGTAGTACTATGTTTAGGTTATTTAGGTATTTCTTATTCACTAGAGGATATCTCAAATATTTCTATACTTCTAATACTCCTAATTTCTCGAAATTCCTCCTCTTACTATAACTTTAAATAGTTTAACTAATCTATTATATTAATCTCAGTAATACAAATACTAAACTAATAACTCTAGAGAAACTTTATAGAATTATTAGCTATAAGGTCCCCTAAAAGTATATATTTAATCTTAAAATACCTTTATTAAACTTCTTAGTATAACTAGTAGTTATAGATATCTATATATTTAAACTTTATATCTAACTATATTATCTTAGGAATTATAAAGTATATTACTTATTAGTTATTATACTTAATTTAGATAGCTAGGTAAAGCTTAAATACTTTTTTTTACTAAGTATATTTATTAAGAAATCTATTTGGAATATAATAATAAAATAACTAGTATAAATAACTTCTTAAATAACTTAAAATAGTACTAAAAGCTTTATTTTAGTTATTAAAGTAGTAATAGTATTTTACTTATAAGCTTACTATACTATTAGGTTTCTAAAGAGATATATAGTATATATTTAAGAGTTCTTTTAATTATTACTATTATCTACGAAACTAATATTTATACTAATAGTAAAGCTATTAAATAGATTACTAGCTTTATAATTAAACTTAAAATAAAAGCTTTTTATTTTACTAAACTATTATATTATTTATTCAGCTTCTATATAATAATTATCTCAAATATTTTAGTTAAAATATAATAATTGGTTTACTATATAAGTAATATCTAGTCTTATTATAACTATAATATAATTAATAAAACTGATATTTTATTAGTAGTATTCGATCTCTATGTAAGGAGCTTTATTATACTACAGGAAAAGTTCTTTAGGTTTGAGAAACGTTTTAAACGATTTAAAATACTATATATATTTTATAAAAGTTTTAAAAAGACTTTGAATATAAATTACTTATAAAAGCTATAATCATTATATTATTTTATCTCTAATAATTTCAATACTACGAAATTACTATAGGTTTTTATTTCCCTCGAAATAATACTTTCTTTTAGAAATCTACTAATAATATAAGTATTTTAGAAGTATCTTCTAAAGGGTAAGAAAATATATAGTTATTAATATAGAGAAAAAAGATAATATACCCCTGAAACTAATAATATAGTCTTTTTATAATAAATTAAAAGCTAAAATACTTAAGTCTATTTCTAAGTAGTATTACTAGAGGAGAAGAAACTTCTAAAAGCTATATAGTACTTTATTAAAGTAATAGATTTTACTTAGTACTTAGTAATTTAGTAGTATTTCTATATAAATAACTTTATTAAATATTATATATATAAAAATATTATTTATATTATATAAGAGTAATTTGAGATTAACGTTATTAGTAATTATTATAAAAGTTTGAAATAATATATTTATTAGAGTTATTATATAGGTCTAATAGTTATCTTATAGCTATCAATTTCTATAAATAACTAATTAACTTTCATTTTGTAAACACTTATATTTATTAAACTTATAAGTATAAACCTAGTTGTACTTTAGAATTTTTAAACTTCTTATAAGAACCTTACTAACTTTACTCTAAGAATATAATTTAATATAACTCCTTAGATAAACCTATTTAAGTATTAGTATTATTTTAGTATATCAATAAATAAATACTATTAAATAAGATATAAGTAATAATAATAACTTCTATTATAAAACTCCTAGAATAGGAGTTTCTATTCCCCTATATTCTAAGTATTTTCTAATATCTAATTTACTTTATAGTTAAAATTTATTATTAGAAATCTTAATACTTATATTTCAGAACTTTTAAGAAAGCTAAACTTCTAGGACTTTTTCTAGTTAATTATATATATAACTTTATAATTATAAATAAAAATATTTTAGAATATCTCGAAATAACTAAAGATTACTAGTTAAAAAAGCAGTTTTGAATAAAGATCTCCTAGTTATTCTAGTATAATATTTTATCTATCTTTTATATTCAATTATTTCTAAAGATATTTAAACTCTTTATTTCTTTATAATTTCCTTTATATAAATAAAACTATAGATAAATATAATAAGTAATTCTAGAAAGGTTATAAATACGAATTTTATAGTTTTAAATACTTTAAAAAGCTTAGGGGTAGTTACTATATAAACATGAGATTTTAAACTATTATAATTACGTTCAATGATATTAACTTACTTATTAAACCCTTTATTTAACCTTGAATAAATAACTAAATTAACTTGAAATAACTCTATTATAATTATTTACTCTTATAACTATTAAAAAATCTTATTAGAATTAAACTATTTAAAATTATTTTATAGAAACGTTAAATTTCTATTAAAAAGATATTTCATTGAAAGAAACATTGTAAATTATTATAATTTTATTTTATAGTAAGTTTTATACTTAATGTTAATTAGTTAAGATATGTCTTACTAGAAAACCAATATGAATATACTCTTTAAAGTAGGCTGATTAGTCATTTTTAATTTTATATTTATAGTAGAATAAAATATTTCTAGTTATAAATATATAAGTAAACTAAATCTAGTTCTATAGTATTAACTTTTCCAAGTAATCTCGTGAAATTTCTAGTATAATATTTATTAGCCTAAAAAGCATATTGGTATTTAGCTATAAAGAAATACTATAGCCTAAAGGGCTTTAGGCTAAAGATTAAAAAGTAACTTACTTTTTTACTTTATAGTTTTTATATAATTTTTAATAATTATTCTAATATATTTGGTATTCCTATTTTAGTTCTAGGTAAATAGAATAAATAGCTTCAAGTATATAGTTTAAGAAATAAAATCTAATTTTAACCTCTTATACTCAGGGATTTGATTATTATACTTAGAAACCTTAATATTAATCCTATACTAATACTTAAGAAGTATAATAGAACTCTTAAATATTCTAATTATTATAGTTCTAGTATAATTAATAAGTTAGAAGTCTTAAGAATAGTTAGTAGTTCTATTTATAAATATTAAAGCTAAAATATAATTATTATAGTCCTAGTAATAAGAGTAGAAGTTAAAAGTAATATATTCCCTAGAAATAGTATATAAAGTATTCTTATATTCTATATAATAGATCTTTTACTTAGTTTTACTAATACTATATACTTTATATACCTTTTAAGTAAACTAATAACTATTATATTTCAAATAGCTATTAATAATCTAAATATTTTGAATAATAGAAACGAAGTAGTTTAGAAACTCTTTACTAGGATATTTTAAATACTAGTACTAAAACTATTTTTTATTTTTTAGGGGTTTTGAAATAGTATCTATAATATACTACTAGTATTAGTAATATCTAGGAAAAAGTTTATATTATACTAAATATACTACTAAAATAATTACTTCCTTATAAAATATATAATACTTAAAAACTTACTAGTTATATTAAATATTAATAGCTATAATTTTAGAGTAATTACTCTTCTATAGTTAAGATACGTAATCTAGCTTAATGTCCTACTAGTAACCTTATTTCTATAACTATTAAAAAGAAATAAGGTTTATAATTAGAATAATATAGAATCTAATATTATAGAAATATAACTTAATTTCTTTAATTTCTATAACTTAAATAAAGATTTTAATATTTCTATAGTTTTTAATTAATATAAACTTTTTATTATACTAAATATAATCTCCTATAAAGACTCCCGAAAAATTACAAAATACTTTATATCCTAGAAGATATAAACTAAAATACTTAAATTAAAAATAAAAGAATCTTAGAAAAGGTATTACTAAAATCCCTCTTTATAATATATTTACTATATAGTATTATAGTTAATTTAGCTAGAAGATTAGCTATATAACTACTATTATCTAAAACTCTAAACCTTTCTTGAGAAAGCTAGATTTGAGGTAAGTGATTATTTCATTTTCTATTTAGTTAAAATAACTAATACTTAGCCTTCATAAACTAATTATGGATATATATGGTAATAATATACTAAAAAAAACTTAGTTTATATTTTAGGAAATATAGAGGTTTTTCTAAACCCTAAAAATATCTCTTACTATTTTAAATATCCGAAAAAGTAGTAAAAACGTCTTTTGAAATATAGGAAATACTATAATTTATTTTACTAGACTAGAAAGCCCTGGAGAAATACTATATAATTTCCATAGTAACTAATATAACTTGATACAAAAATATTAAATCTGAATAACTATAAATTATAAATATATAACTTTATATATAAAACTTAATTAGTAAGTAAACTAGTAAAAATATAAGATTATTAACTTAAAATATTCTAGTAATAGAAGGAGTATAGTAAACTATTTAAACTTTATATATAAGATTTTATTATTTCTAAAACTATATCTTAATTACTCTTTTTATAGTAAAATGGTGAGACTTTAAAGATTAAAATATTATATAATATATTAAAATAGTATTTTAAAAATATAAGTTATCTATAATACTAAAATAATTATAGAAATCTATAACCTATACTACTATATCTTTTTCTCTATAGTAATACTAATACTATAGTACTTTACTTATATATTAAAATATTTAGTTATTTAAGTAAATTTAGCTTAATTATTTATAGTAGTAATTTTAAGTTTTTAAGTTATAGAAGTTATAGAAAATCCTATAAGCTTTTAAGTTTTTCTCTATAAGATCTATAATACTTTTTATATAAACTTCTTTAATAATAACTATTAGGAATTATTGATCTTCTTTATAATTAACTTCTCTAGGAGCAAAACTTTTAAGAATACTTAATTTAGGTATTTTATAAGTTTATTGATACTATTTAGCTTTTAGAAAATTACTTAAAAGTAGCTTTAAAAGAAATCCGAAAAATAGACTTTAATAAGTAGTTATTTTAAAATTAAAGTAATCCTATAACTTATAAGTTTTAGTTTTTACTTGAAAAGTATTATATTTAGTAAGCTATTAATGAGCTTTTTTAAAAACTAAAAAAGAAATATTTTCAGTAGATATCTTAGTAGTTAAGACATATAGATTTAGTAGAATATATACTTTAAACCTAGTAGCTTTTCAGTATCGCGAGACTCTTAATTATTATATATAATTAAGGGGTAAAATCTAGTATATATTATATATAACTAATTATAACTTTATATGTTATATAAAGTTATATTTTAAGTAGTTTAAGTAAGGCGAGGCCTATAGAGATAGTACTACCAGCTGAGGTTTACCTAGTATAAACTCTACCTCTTAAACGCGTTATTCTAAATAGCTATACTTAGTAGTTAACTCTTACCTTATAAACCCTATAGATATTACTAGTATTAAGGAACTATTTAAATAGAGGAAACCTTAAATAGTAAGACGCGATTAGTTAATACGATAGCTGATAAATATATAAAGTATATATATACAAAGGAAAAGTAAGGCAAAGTAAGTATAAGCTTATATCTATTATAATTACTTATTATAAGATTATAATAAATTACGTGATACTAATACTAGCTAGCTAGCTATATATATTACTAGCTATTAATAATTACTAGCTAATTATAACTATTAGTAAGAGCTACTAGCTAGTAGTAGTTACTATACTTAGTTCATAAAATTAGAAAGTATATAGCTACTAGTCGTGGTTACCTGCTATAGGATTCGAACTTATTACTCTTATTATAAAATAGTAAAAGCTAGCTAGACGTTAAACTACTACGTTAAGCGGGATTACTAATTAAGTAGATAGGGTTTCTTATAGTTAATTTAGTTACTAAAGTATTAGTATATTTTTACTAGTAAGTTATTTGTTTTTAGGGCTTTTTATTATCCTATATAGCTTTAGGTTTAATATAGTTCTGGGGATTTCTTAGTAAGCTTTTAGTAGTAAGGTATTTATACCAAGTCTTTATAGGGTAGTTTAGGTTCTAGTAGAATGTATAGAATCTATTATGGTAATAAGTAGTTATAGTATAGTTTAATTTGTTATTTATCTTATATAAGAGGTAGTTTTCGAAGTGTAATTCCTTTATTAGGGGGTTTTCTAGAACATAAGTTTCTTTATAGTACTTAGGTATTAATTCCTTATTAGTAGTATTTTTAATATTACTGAAGTTTTCTTTATAGAGCTATGATATTTATTAAAGGTACTTAGGTACTAGGGCTATTATTTTAAGTATTTAGTTTCTAAATATTTAGTATTATAACTATTATTATAGTCTAGTTTTAAGGTAATAGAAGAAGGTAAAGGTATGAGGTTTTGAAGTTTCTGATTTAGGGGTAATTTAGGGTTTTACAAATAGTTAATTATTTAACATACGATTTCAGTAAAAACTAGCTTTTATACTAAAGCGTATGAAGTATACTATGAGAATATAACTTTTATAAAATTAGGTTAGTTGATAAATAGTAAGTAAATACTATAAAGTTAGTTCATATAGGGCTTAGTAATAATGTGTAGGAGTAGTTATACTATTAGATCTATAGGTTATATACTGATTTGGCTATATTTTACTAAATTCTATATATTATAGAGGTTTTCAGGTATAGAGAATAATTGCTTTGAATTACTGTTAGTTAGTCGTCGATTTTATATAAGGTACTATTCTTATAAAAGAAGTTATATAGGTAACCAGGGTATTTTAACTAACTTTTATAGTGAATAGTTATTTCGGGAATTGATAGTATAGAGTTAATTATAAGTTTATTACTAGAAAGCTAAGTTAATATTATTCCTATAAAAGAGGATTACTATTTAAAGAAATATATAAGTATTATTATAATTACTAATTAAGGTTGAGGTAGTATAGGGGAAGCTATATATTTAGTAGAAGTTTTGGTAAGTATTGTTACTTAGGATACTGAGTTTTCTACTAAGTATTTAGCGACTACATAATATAATAGAGCTATTATTGAAAATCCCGGTTTTATTTCTCTAGGAAATAGAAGTTAAAGAATTATAAAGTAATACCCAAAAGTTTAATAGGGGAAGGAGTAATAGTAAAAATAGGTTTTTATAAATGATAAGATTTTAATTATGTAAGCTAATTAGTAGTAGTTATAAGAAGCTTTTTATCTTATAGTGGTTTTAGGTTACTATTAGTAATCTAACTCTAGTTATCCTAGCTTTCCGTATAAACTATAAGGTATATCTTTATATAAGTATAAGAAATAGATAAAATACTATATTAGAATAATTAAGAGATTTATATTTAAATTTATTTCTTTAATTAATATTCTTTAACTGTTTTAAGATATTCTAAGCTATTCTTATTTATAATTCTAAAATAGTATAAATAGCTAACTAGAAGAAGTCTTAAAGATTTACTTTTTTTAAGAATTCTTAAGTTTAAATATTATAATTTCTAGTAATAAATTCTAGTTATAAGGTAAATTAGATATTAGAAAGTATTTTAAATATAGGGAATAGGAACTCTTATTCTAGGAGTTTTATAATAGAGATTATTACTATTACTTATATTTTATTTAATAATATTTGTTTAGTTATATATTGAAATGATAGTAATAGTTAAATGGATTCATCTTAGGAGTTATACTAAATTATATTTTTAGAATAAAGTTAGTAAAGTTTGTATGAGGAATTTAAAGACTTTAAAGTACTACTAAGTTTATATTAATAAGTCTAATAAATATAAGTATTTCTTAAAGGTTAAAGCTTGATCAATCATCTATAGAGATTAATAATTATAGGATAACTATAAAATCTATATAATTGTTCTAATTTGGTTATTTTCGCTCTATATTTAGAATAGTATTTAAGCTCTTTACTTTATATATAGATTTAACTATAGGTTTTACTTGATAATGGTATTTATACTAATACTAGCTTATTACTAGTTAATATAGTAATGAAATTACCTATTATTATAAATAATTATACTCCTAGTTCTAATATTTAACTTTATAGTACTAGAAGATTTTATAGTAATAATCTATATAAAGAAAGCTTTATCTCAGTTGAAGCTTGGTATATATAGCACAAAATAACTACTAAAATTATAGAGTTAAGAACTTTTATAAACTTCTTAAAAATAGAATAAAATAGAGTATTTATAAAACCTAAATATTCCGTAATCTATTATTTTTCTATATCTTTTATAATAGAACTAGAATCTCCTCGAAATCTCTATAGCTACTTATAAAAAAAGAACTATAGAATAAATATAGAAATATCTAGCTATAACTATGATAACGAAAACTATTACTTTATTAGAAAAGATTTTAATAAAACTATCCTGAGTATTATAATTAATAAGTAGTTTATAGATATTTAAAAGAAGATTATCTAGTTGACGTATAATTTACTATACTAAACTAATAATATTAAAAACTAAGTACGGATTAAGTAATACTTTAATATTTATAAACTACTATAATACTACTTACTAGATACTTTAGAGTATTATAGTAATATAATTATAGAAATTTTGAAAGCTATCTAGCTATACTAGAAATATCTATATCCATATAAGTATTATTTCTAAATTAGCTATACTCGATTAATATATTAAAACTTTTTACTAATAAGAATAAACTAAGTTTTACTATATCTATATAGAAATTATAAATTAGCTTATATTAGTAATAGAGAATCTTTATATTAGTAGTATAAAGTCTCATCTTAGGAATAAGTAAAACTTAGTAGGGATATTAAAGTTATAGATATTGAGGTTATGATAAATATTTGACTAGAGTACTTATAATTAGTAGTAATTGAAAATCTCGAGATATTCGAATTATATATTAATAGTTATAAAGGTATAAAGGTATAAGGATATAAGGTTATTATAAAAAGAGTTATTAGTTATTTATTATTGAAAAAGTTAATATAGGGTAGGTATACTAGTTATAGCTATGAGGGGTTTAGTTTTAGATTAACTAGGGGCTAGTTATAGTAACTAGTAAGGGGGAAGGAGGGTTAGAGTTATACTTATAATATTTCTATTAATAGTTATAATAGAGAGTAAACTATTAGCTTTTCCCGTAGTTATTATAATAAATATATTATTTTGAAGTTTTATACTAATTACTAATCACTTTAATCTTAAGTTATTCTTTATTTACTTACTTTTACTGTATACTTAGAATAGTATCTAAGCTTTTTACCCTATATATAGATTTATTTATAAGTTTTAATTAATAATAGTATTTATACTAATACTAGCTTATAACTAGTTAAAATAGTAATGAAATTACCTATTATTATAAATAATTATACCCCTAGTTCTAATATTTAACCCTATAGTAGTAGAAAACCTTATAGTAATAATCTATACGGGGAAAGCTTTATCAAGACTAGCTAAAGCTTAATATACATAGCTAAAAGTAACTACTAAGGTAATAGGGTTAAGAACTTTTTTGAATTTCTTAAAAATAGAATAAAATAAAATACCTACTTCGAGATATAAGAGATAGGTATTCCGTGATCTATTACTCTTCTATAACCTTTATAATATAATTGAAATCTCCTCGAAATCTATATAACTACTTATAAAAAGATAATTATGAAACAAGTATAGAAATATCTAGTTATAACTATTATAACTAAAACTATTAGTATATTAGACTAGGCCTTAATAAAATTATTCTAAATATTATAATTAAAAAGTAGTTTATAAATATTTAAAAGAAAATCGTCTAGCTATCCTATAAATTACTATACTAAGCTAATAATATCAGTAACTAGGTATTAATTAGATAATACTTTAATATTAATACTTTACTATAATATTAGTTACTAGATACTTTAGAGTATTATAATACTATAATTATAAGGGTTTTAAAAGCTTTCTAGCTATACTAGAAGTATCTATATCTATATAAGTATTATTCATATATTAGTTATACTTAATTAATATATTAAAATCGTTTACTAATAAGAATAAGCTAAGTCCTATTATATTTATATAGAGATTATAAGTTAATTTATATTAGTAGTAGAGAACTTTTATATTAGTAGTATAAAGTCTTATCTTCGGGGTAAGTAGGGTTTAGTCTAGGGGATATTAAAGTCACGGATATTAAAGTTATAATAAATATTTAAATAAAGTACCTATAGTTAGTAGTAATTAAATTTCTCGAGATATTCGAATTATATATTAATAACTATAAAAGTATAAAAACATAAAGGTATAAGGTTATCGCGGAAGGAGTTGTCGGTTATTTATTATCGAAAAGGTTAATATAGGGCAGGTATACTAGCTATAGCTGCGAGGGGTTTAGCCCTGGATTAACTAGGGGCTAGCTATAGTAGTTAGTGGGGGAAGTAGGAAGGCTGAAATTATACTTCAGGGGGCAACATATCTACTAATAGTCATAGTAGAAAGCGAGCTATTAGCCTTTCCTTTAAGTTATTCTTATATAATAAAATTAATATTTATATATATATAATATTCTACCTACTTAATATAGTAATTTAATATCTAGCTAGTTTTTACTATTTTATAGTAAAAGTAATAGGTTCGAATCCTGTAGCGGGTAAGCGCGACTAGTAGCTACGTATTTTCCGATTATATAAACTATATAGTAATTACTACTAGCTATTAGTATTTACTATTAACTATTAAGATAACTAGTAACTATCTAATAACTAGTAATAAGTATCACTAACTAACTAGTATTTAATATTACGGAACTATAATCCTATAATAAGTAACTATAATAGATATAGGTTTATATATATTAAACTAATAATAAAGTACTAGTATAGGTCTCAGGGAATAATATAACTATTAACTATAGAAGAATAAGGAGTTCAAAGTAGTATTTGAAATTAATACTAGTATTAGTAGAAATAGTAATAATAAAAAGAAGTTTAGATTCTATAGAAATAGGGAACTTCACTATCTACATAACTAAAATTGAATTTATTTTCAGAAAGGTTAATTTTATATTATATAGAATGTTCAGAGCTCTGAGATATATAGGCTACTAAAAGGTTAAACATCAAATATTCTAATATTGAAGTTTAACTACTTTAGAGTATAATTAATATAAATCATAAAACCTAAACTCTAAAAACTAGTTTTCTGGAATAAATAGAACATATTAAGTTATAAGAGTATTTATAGATCATTTAAATCTTTTAATATCTTTTATATAGAAAGATGAAATATAGAACTAATAATAGATTTAGCTATAATCTTAAATAGATTAATAGATTCAGCTATAATTTTAATATCCCCCTATAAAGTATACAAAAGATAATATCTTTTAATAGTTTAGAAAATATTAAAAGAATAACAAAGACTCTAGAAACTATATAGGAAAAGACTAGAGAAAATATAATATAATTTTAAAAAACCTAAAACTTTCAAAGAAATTCAAAAAAAGATCAAAATAAAATAAATAAAGAAATATCTAAAAAACCTAAAATTTTCGAAGAAGTTTTAAAGAAAAGATTAATCTTTAGAAAAGAATTAATTTAATTCATTTTTCTTTATAAGAGAGAACAATAGCTTAAAATTTATTCTTTAAAATCCTCTTAATAATATAATTAAATTCAACTCGCCTTAAAAGCTTAGTCAAAAAATTAGTAATATTATCATTCGTATTTATATAATAAAAATTAATTTTCTTATTACAAATAAAATATCTTATAAAATAATAACGAATATTAATATATTTTACTTTTTGATATAGTTTAGCCTTTTTAGTAACCTTTTTAGTTAATTAATTATCTATAAAGATAATAGGCTTATTTAAAGCTTTAAATCTTAAAATAGTATTAATAAAACTATACTTATTATATAAATAAATAGCTTTTTAGTAGTTTCTACTAGAACTATATATTTAGCTTCATAAGTAGATAAAGCTACTATTTTTTGCTTTATAGAACTATAACTTATAATATTATACAAATCTAGGTAAAACATATAAGCTAAAGTAGATTCTTTATTATTTAAGTCTTTTACTTAATCTAAGTCTATAAACCTAAATAAACTAGAGATATTAATATTACTATAATTATAAATTAATTTATAGTTAGGGTTCTTTTTTAAGTAATCCTATATCCTATCAAAAGTAATAAAATATTTTTTAGAAAGATTTCAAAAAGATCTAGATATAGTTATAATAGCTAAAACTATATCTAGCCTGGTTTTTAAGGCTAGATATAATAAAACTCCAACTTCTTTTTGAAATTCTAAAATATATTTTTTTAAAAGTAGTATTTATATTCTTAATAAATTTAGATTTATTATGTATAGAAGTATTAAACCTATGAATGTCTTTTTTATTAAATCTTATAAAAGCTTTATTAGTTTATTTAAACTAAGTTATTTCTAACACTTAATTCTTTTAGTTAATAACTAAGCTATTACTTAAAAAAGTAGTTAATTCTCCTAGACTTAAAATTTTTATATCCTTTTTAAAGTTATTATAAATATACTCTAAAATTATAGAATTATTAGCTCCTAATAGTATATCATTAATATAACAAACTAAAATAACTAAGTATATCTTTCTTTTAAAAGTAATATTAAGAATAAAGATTCCTTTATTATAAAGAGAAATTTTAAAACTAATTTTATATAAAATTGGTTTAAAGTATTAATACTATAACCTAAAGCTTTATTTTAACCTATATAGAGCTTTATTAAGTAAATAAACAAAAAGCTAATTCTTATAGTTTTCATTAAAAACTAAACTCTTTAAATCTTTATTATAGATATAGCTAGTAAGTAACTTAATATATATCTTTTTATTAACTTTAGTATAAATAAAAACTATAGTAATATTACACTAAATTAAAATCTAGTTATAATATATATATAAACTATAAGGAAATATCTATAACTTTTAGGCCTACAGGCTATACTAAAAGTCTCTAAATAATTAATACTAAAATACTAGTTAAAACCTAGTAATTTATCTTATTTCATATATAGGATTTTCAGGATCCTAATTATTAGGCTTGATTTTATAAACCTATCTACCCCTTAGTATATTAATACTATTCTTGTTAATTAAAAAATACTAAGTATAAGTATAATAGTCTAAACTTCTATAGACTTAATAAACCTAACCTCTTTATTTATAGCTTAAATCTAATTCTTACTATCTTGAAAACTTATAATATAAAAACAAATTAGTTCTGAAAAAGTATTAATAAATAGAATATAAGGAATTATATAAAGCTTTCTATTTTTATCTATATATAAATTATTATTAAAGTTATATTAATTAGAATTAGTATACAAAACTAAGAAAAGATAGCTTTTAACTATAAGCAATGTAGTTTCTTTGAATAAATAATTCTTATAGTCGTTTCTTAATTTATAACTTAGAAAAAGAATTCCTATAGAAATAATAGACTTTTTAAAATTCTTATTGTTTTCTATAAAACTATTAGGATAAATTATAGAATAACTATTTAGTTCCTTAATAGGATAAAGGACTAAGTTATTACTACTTATAATTCTGTTAGAAAAAAGAAATTAATTAGTATTTTTAGTAGAGACTCTACTAGACTTTACTTCAACTAGATTTAAAAAGAATTTAAGATTAAATTAATTAAGCTTATTCTCTATACTAAGTTAACTAGGCTTAATAGATACTAAAGGAATAGTATTATTAAGAATAGTTAAATCTTCTTTAAATTAAGAATTAAACTAGTTCTCTAAAACTATAATATCTCTAGACTATATAATATTTCAAGATTAAAAATCCTAAACTAAATAAGTATTAAATCTATAGGTAACTATAATACTTTTCTTTAGTTTAGGGTCTAACCTCTTAAAATACTTATACTTAATTTTATAATAATAGAAACTTCCCTATACTTCTATATTAGAAATAAAAGGTTTCCTTTTATTTCTTAACTTATAAGACATTTGAAACTTAACAGAAGAATATAGTATTCTATAATATAGATATATACAAACTTAAATAGCTAAACCTTAAAAATGAAATAGAAGATTAGAGTTATAGAAAAAAGTTGTAGGTTTATTAATAATAGTTCTAATAGATATCCTTATTAACCTATTTAGTTTAGAAGTATATAGTAATCTTAGATTATAAATAATACTATTATTTAAATAAATAATTTTTATTCTTTTATTCGAGAATTCAGAACTACCATTAGTCTTAATTTCTTTGATTCTTTTATTGTTATTATTATTATTAGTTATATTAATAAACTCCTTAAAAGCTAAAGTAACTTCTTTAGAACTTTTAGTCTTTCATAACTTTCCCTAGATAAATCGACTATACTTATCTATAAATAAGATAAAGTATTTATAGTAATTATAAATTCTTAGAGCAATAGGTCTATATAAGTCTGAATTAATATAATTAAGAATTTCAAATTTCTTAAAAGTATTAGAATCTTTATTAACTTTATTAGTAAACTTACCTTTTAGGTAGATTTTATAAGTAAGTAGTTCATTACCTTTACTATATTGATAACTAATATTATTAATAGTATTCTTTATTAACTTAATAATATTACTAGTATAACCTATTCGGTTATACTAGAGTTTTAAGTTAATAATACTTTTATTAATAGTTGAAAGAACTTAGTCTTTATTACTATTAATAGGAATACGGAACTTAGATAAGTTATTAACCTTAGGTCTAATAAGTAACAACTTATTTCTTTTAAGATTACAAAGTATAGGTTTAGTAAAGAAGATAAATAGAATTCTAATAGAGTCAAGTTTAGAGTAACTTAATAGATTAATATTTAACTATAGTATAAAATAGATATTACTTAAAAGATATTAAACTTTATTAAGAGTAATTTTCAAGTTACCTTTTAGAGTTAAGGTAATCTTCTTAGTATTTCCCTACTTAATAGGTTTCGAAACTCTTGTTTTATTAAATAAAAGAGTATAATCTTTAACTATATAAATAGTAGCCTTAGTATTAATATAACAAACATTATATCAGTTTTGTTCCTATCATCAAAACACCTAGTTTCTTGAATCCTTGTAGAAATTAAAGAATATTTTCAAACTTATTACCTTCTTCTTCATTATCTTCTTCTTCCTCAACAGGAGAATCAAGTTATATAAAATCTTCAGAGATCTTTTTAGTAACTAAAGTATCTAAAAAAGTAATACTAAATCTTTCTAAGGAAGTCTTATCCTTTTTCTTTTTCTTTAAAGTAGAAAAAAAATCCTTTTTAGATTTTACTTAATTAGAAGATTTTCCAGCATAAAGACTAAAATAGTTTTCTTCAGTATAGATAGTCTTCCTATAATAACTATAAAGAATACTTTTCTATTTCTTCTAAAGTTTCTTAGTTTTTAATAAGGTTTAGAAATTTTAATTAGGTTTTAGAACTTATTTTCGTAGTAAAACTAATAAAAGAAATATTATTCTTTCTTCTAAATTTATCTAATAAATTAGAAAATAGAGAATTTAATTCATAAGAATCCTTATTAGTTCTGAGACTCTAAGTTACTAAAGTAATAAAACCTTTATAACTTTTATATATACTATTTAAAATTTAGGCTATAACTAGTTCATTAAGTAACTTAACTTTATTAAAAGATAAGTTATTAATAAATTCTTTAATCTTATTCAGAGACTTTTCTATAAACTTAAAGTTATTAAGAGTTGTATTAAAAAATTTTTATAAGTGAGAAACTCATTTAAAAAACTAGTTAACTTATAGAGTTTTCTTAAATAGTTAAATATTGTATAGGTATCTAAATTATTCCTAATAATTCTTAAACAAACTATCTTTATAGTTTAACTAAATATGGCTTAAAGCCTTTTTATATTTATTAGTATTATCAATAGAAATAGGCTTAGTTAAGTTAATATAAATATCTTTATTAATAAGAAAAGCTTTCATACAAATAGACTAAATACTATAATTCTAAACTCCTTTTAATTTAGAAATACAAATTACCATAGAATTACCTATTTCTTTAAAAAAATGACTTTAATAAATAAAATAGTTATTTAAAAAAGAATTAATCTAGATTCTATAATAGAATTAAGATAATTAGGAAATAACTCTAGTAAATAAATCGTTAATCAAAGAACAAGCAGAAGTAATAGCTTAATAGTTAAATCGTAAGATTAATACTGTAAAGCTAGTATTTGAATCTTATAAAAAATGTCTTTTTATAGTTTTTTCAGTAATTATAACTCCAATTTAAAAAGGTCTAGGTTAACCTGAAGAGATTCCTAGTTTATAAAATCTCTTAAAAATAACCTCTAGATTCCTGGTTTATAAAATCTCTAGGAGATAACTTATAAGAATTCCTAGTTTATAAAATCTCTAGGAGATAATTTATAGAACTAGTTTATATAAATCTTAGAAAACCTCTAAATATAAATAAGATTTTTAGCTTCTACTACTTAACTATCTCTTTTACTAGCCTAGTAGTAAGCTTATTACCCTAACTAGTATAATTTCTTTATAACTTTTCGGTCTAATTAGCTATATAATAGTTATAGAAAAAGAGAAAATTTTAAAGAGACTTTTAAAAAAGAAATTTTTTCTAAAAAGAATTATTCAAAAAAGAGAGAGGTTTTCAAAAAAAGTTTCGAAAAAACTAAATGAGTTTTAGATTAAGTACTAAAGATTGGTTAAGTAGAAATAAATAGAAGCTAGGCTTATAACTTATTAAACTAATACTGAAGTACTAGTAATTAATTAAAGGAATAATATAACTATCAACTATAGAAGAATAAAGAGTTTAAAGTAGTATCTAAAAATAGTACTAGTATTCGTAGAAATAGTAATAATAATAAGAAGGTTAGATTCTATAGAAATAGGGAACTTTACTATCTATATCATTAANACTTCGCTATCTATATAACTAAAATAGAGTTTATCTTTAGAAAAGTTAACTTTATATTATACGGAACATTCAAGGCTCCGGGACGCACGGGCTACTAAAACCTTAAGTATCGAATATTCTAATATTAAAGTTTAACTAATTTACAATATAATTAATATAAGTTATAAAACCTCAACTCTAAAAGCTAGTTTTCTAGAATAAATAGAAAATATAGCGTTATAAGAGTATTTAGAGACTACTTAAGCCTTTTAATACTCTCTCATACAGAAAGATGGAATATAGAGTTAATAATAGACTAAGCTATACCTCTAATATAATCTAATATTAATATTTATCTAGGATAACTAGTTTACTTTAGAACCTTTTTTGATTAATAGATTAGTTATTACTTTTCTAATATAACCTTTCTCTTTTCTTAGTAGTAGTTTTTCTCTATATTTATTAGATTCTTTCTTTTAATATTTATTTTAGTTTCTGTAGAATAATATCCTCCAGGTTCATTTATAGCTTTTAGTCTTAGAAAAGTACTACTACTATTATATTAGGAAACTTTCTTCGGAAATCTTCTAGAAAAGTATTTCTAGCTTTTTAGGTGTTTTTTATAGGTTTATAATCTAGTTATCTGAATAAACTATCTACTAAGTTTTACTTCCCTAGTTAGTAGTTGATAATATGATTAAATAATAATATATTTTAAGAAGCTTTATTTATTAGCTATCAAGCTACAGTTTTGCTACTAAGCATTAATAATTTAGATGATTAGTAGTAAGAGTAGTTTTATATTATAAGTATAGGAGATAATCTTTCTATATAAGTATTGTTTTGTAAATAAATAGTAGTTTAGCTTTTAGTATATTATATCTTAATTCTATTCTTTGTAATTATTTTAAGAAATAAATGAATGATTAGTACTATTTTCTTTCTAATTAGGTAATTACTATTTTTATAGTAAATTAGAAATATCTACTTTTATATAAATTACAAAAGCTAGGTTAAAGTATTATAAAATAAGTATTTAAGTAAATCTATTCTATAGACTTTTAAAAGTTTAATTACTCTAGTAGTTACTATATTTTCTTCTTTTACCTATTTAGGTAATTAATTAGAAGATCTAGTATATATTTCAGAGTAGTTCTGAATAAATCTTTTATAGAATTCTATAAATTTCAAAAACTCTAGATTTCTATAATACTAATAAATAATAATTACTTTTTAATTATTCATGTTTTTCTTTTTTTATAGTCATAGTTAAAAGACAAACAATAAAGCTTAAAAACCTAATTATTGATTCATAGAACTTATACTTCTCTAGCTGAATATAAAGTTCTATAATTAATAGCTAGTTAAGTATCTTTTTTATCATTTGTATATAATTCTTTTTAGTTTTAGTAAATATTTAGACTTTATCTGAATAAATACTATATATAATGTTTATAAGATTTACTAGAATATTACTAATATATATTTAAAAAGGTATTAGGATATTTACTAGGAAGAGCTAATCGCTCGCTCTCTACTACGACTATTAGTAGATATATTACCCTCTAAAATATAACTTTAATCCCCCTACCCCCCCTTATTAACTACTATAACTAGTCCCTGATTAATACGAGGATAAACCCCTTATAGTTATAGTAGCTAGTATACCCGCCCTATATTACATTTTTCATAGATAATAAATAACTAATAACTCCTTCTATAATAACCTTATACCTTTATACCCTTATACCCTTATACCTTTATACCCTTATACCTTTATACCCTTATACCCTTATAC
>RYZW01000342.1:30045-41989 GCA_004367215.1 Colletotrichum trifolii
TGAGGCCTAGTCTAATATACTAATAGCTTTAGTTATAATAGTTATAGCTAGATATTTCTATATTTATTTTATAGTTATTTTTTTATAGGTAGCTATATAGATTTCGAGGAGATTTCGGTTTTATTATAAACGTTATAGAAAAGTAATAGATTATAGAATACCTAGCTTTTACGTCTTAAAATAGGTACTCTATTATATTCTATTTTTAAGAGGTTTAAAAAGGTTCTTAACCTTATAACCTTAGTAGTTATTTTTAGCTATATATATTAACTCCTAGCTAGTCTTAATAAAAGTATTACTACGAAGTCTTCTACTATTATAAGGTTAGATATTAAACCTAGGAGTATAATTATCTATAATAATAGGTAATTTTATTACTATTTTAACTAGTTATAAACTAGTATTAGTATAAATATTATTAAAAAGTAAGACTTATAGTTAAATCTATATAAAAAGTAAAGAGCTTAGATACTATTCTAAGTATAGAGCAAAAGTAACCAAATTAGGATATTTACTAATATAAATAGTATTATATAATATTTAAAATATTTATACAATATTCGAAATACTATTTTCTACTTATTTCTTAGCTACATATAGACCTAGTAGTATAAATCTTGTAGATCTAACTTAGTAAACTATGAAATGTCTCTTATATAATTTAAAATCTTACTAATAAGTAGTAGTAGTATATAGTTCTTAATAGTAATATTATTCAGATCTTTATAGTTTATATATAGTTTTAATTTGTTTTTTTGGGATAAACAAGATTAGTATTTCTATGAAGTTCTTTAGTTTTTTAATTTATCTTCTCTCTAGAATAGATATAAGGTATTACTATTATTATTCTAGCTTTTTTATAAAGGAGTAGATAAAACTTTATAAGGCTTTTTACCCTTTTCTAGTTCTATATTATATATATAAGTATTCTCTTCTATAGGCATACCAGTTTTCTTTATATTACAAATATAAGTTTATTCTTAGTATTCTAGTAGTAATTAGCTAATATCCTTTTTCTTTTTGAATTTTGTCCTAGCTATTGTTAGGTAGCTTGCTACTCCTTTTCTTTTAAGGTTCATATAGTTAAGATTACTAATACATATTTAGATTCTTTTTTAGTTTTATTAATTGTTTTAGTTTTATATATTGGTTTCTTTTTACGGGTAGCTAAATGGATTTCGAGGAGATTTTAGTTCTATCGTAAAAGTTAAAGAAAAGCAATAGATTACAGAATACTTAGCTTTCATATCTCAAAGTAAGTACTTTGATTTGTTCTATCTTTAAGAGGTTTAAAAAAGTTCTTAACTTTATAATTTTAGTAGTTACTTTTAGTTATATATCTTAAACTTTAGTTTTAATAAAACTTTCCTTATATAAACTATTACTATAAAGTCTTCTATTATTAGAGAGTTAAATATTAAGACTAGGAGTATAATTATCTATATTAAGAAGTAACCTTATTACTATTTTGACTAGTTATAAACTAGTATTAGTATGAATACTATTATTAAGTAAAGGTTATGGTTAAATCTATATATAGAGTAGAAAGCTTAGATACTATTCCAGGTATAGAGTAAAAGTAACTAAATAGATTAGTTTAAAGTTAGTAATAGTTTAAAGATAGGTCTAATTTAAAGTTTACTATTTAAAGTTAGCTTAGACTTTCTTTTCTTAAGGGCCTTTTAAGATTATATTATATTTACTAGTATTATCTACTTGAAATATATAAAGCTTTGTCTGTATTATAATAAGTTTATTTATAAGATTTGTAATTATAGTCTATATTCTATACTTAAATACTTTGTGTCTTTAGAGGTCTAATATATCTAGTTTTAAGCTAAATTTACTAGGTTTAGTATTATATAGTATTTTCTAGCCTAGGATGTTCTTGTTAGCCTCTTGGTTAATAAGTATTTTTCCTTTCCTCTAGCGGTTTTCTATAAAGACTAATACTTTAGCTTTAAGGTACTAGTAGAGCTTTAGATCTTATAAAATATAAATACTATTAATTCTTATTACTATGGTATAATAGGGTTTTCTAGCATATTTAAGTTTTTTATAAGCATAGTAGGTATTCTTGCTATACTAGTAAGATGTATAGTTTATTCTTCTATTATTATGGTACCTAGACGGCTTCTAAGAAGTAGTAGTCTAGGGTTATAGAGTTCTTTGTATCTTATCTTAGGTAAAAGAGTAATTATAAAAGACAGTTTTTTAACTAGTTCTTTTTAGTTATTTTCTTAGTTAAGATAACTATTTATATAACTAATAATATATAGCTTTTCTACTTTAGGGTTCTAAAGGGACATTCTGTTATAGTAGACTTATTTAGAAATTACTTAACGATTTTTAATTATCTAGCTATATAATGTAGATCCTCATATATAGTTAATAGGCTTCTGTTTATAATTATACGTTTTAATCTCAATAGTAAGCAGTTAATAATATTAATACCCTAGAGCCTTTTTAGCTTAGTATTAGGGTACTCTACTTAAATAGGTTTATAGATATTAATCAACTATTAGTAGGATTAGCTAACCTTCTAGTGAATTGTATTTAATTTGGCTATTATTATAATAGCTCAGGTACTATTATTATTGATACTAGATATTAGCTATTGCTCTATTGCCGCCTAGGTAACCCGCTCAATCTTATTATTATATATAATAGTAGCCTACTCGATCTACTAATAGGATACGATACTTTTTAAGTATAAACTTATACATTAGACCTTATCTTTATTTAGAGTAAAGTTGTTTTTTATTATAGTAAATTGTTTTTATAATTTAAATAGGAAGTTATTAAGGTTAGATTAGCTCCCTTCCTAGTATTTAATAATAGTTAATTATTTCATACAAAAATCTTTTCTTTATTTCTTAAGGTTTAGTATAGGAATAGTAGGCTTTCTAGTGCTCCCCTCTACTAGATTATCCCTCTTATATAATACTACTAACCTCTTTAATTTCTATTTTTTCTCTAATTCCTTTGCTTTTTTTAATTAATTAGTTAAGTTCAGCTTTGGAAAAGCTACTATTATTCTGGGGGGGTAGTAGGTTTTCTAGGTTATTAATATTACTACTAGTTACTATAGGAATTAGTTCTTCTATTAAGCTAAGCCTAGCTTACTAAATTATATAAATAATAGGTTTCTGATATAGTACTATTATAGTCTTACTAGTTAGTATACTTAGAAGTAAAGAGAAGTTTAAATATATTAAGCTAAGTTTATATTAAATAATAGGATTCCTTAATAGACCTATACTATACTCTATTACTATTCGAACTTCTTTTTCCTTTTATTTGGACATAATTCCATAGTTATATTTAAGCTTTATACTACTAGAATATCTATTATTCTAGTAGCCGAGACCTGTATATAGGGGCTCTAGTATCTTCCTGGTGCCCCCCTTCTCTACAGTAGCCTAATAGTAGAATAGAGAAGGAAAATACCTGAAATTTAAGTATTCTTTTAAACATATATTACTTTTTCATAACTAAACTAGCTAACGTATATTACTATATACTAATTAGTACTAAGTAAAGAGGACTTGTTAGTTAATAGCGTAAAGTTTAAATAAGTTCCTAAACAAAGATAATATTATACTTACTCTTTACTTCTTAGTATGAGAATAGATTATATATTCTAGTTTAGTATAGGTTTGAGTAGTTCTATTCTACTTTAAAGATAGTATTAATACAGCTTGAAAAGAGTTAATATATATATAATAATTCGATAAAATAAGTACTAATAAAATATAACAAATAACTAAGAAGTTTGAGATTGAAGATAAAGTCTAACTATTATTATATGATATTAAGATAAATTAGCTAAATAAGATATTTTACTAAGTAACTTATAAATATTAGGTTTTTAATCTACTTAGCCTACTAAATATTATATTGGATATCTTTATAAATATCTATTTAATACTCTATATTAATTCTATTAAGTAAATAGAAGATAGTTTACTACTATTATAATAGGGCTAGGCCTACGAATAGCTATAGGTATATATTATAAGTAGCTCTGTAGTAATCCCTAGTATTAATAGTATAGTTTGTTATATATAAATAAAAGAATCAACTTCTCCTCTTCTAATATTTCAGGATTTACTATTCAGATTACTTTGATTCTTAGATTATAGATCTATAAATATACTATTACTCTTATAAAGTATTCTTCAAATATTTTCTATCTATTCTTACCTTTTCTACGAGATTATGTATATATAGTATATATGAAGGTTTTCCTAGTATTATTATTAAGAGTAATTAGTGAGTTTTAGTTAGTGAGGCCTTTTTAGCTATAGCTTATTTTAATAATACTAAGAAGCAGATTATTCTATATTTACTCTCTATAAGCTAGGATAGAGAAATCCTCTTATATTACTTTAATAAAAGAATTAGTATTTAGTTACTTTTACTCCATATATAGAATAGTATCTAAGCTCTTCATCTTAAATATAGGTTTAACTATAGGTTTTACCTAACAATAGTATTTATATTAATACTAGCCTATAGCTAGTTAAAATTATAATAGAATTACCTATTATTATAAATAGCTTTACCCCTAACTCTAATATTTAACTTTATAGTAATAGAAAATCTTATAGTAATAATCTATATAGGGAAAGGTTTATCTAAACTAAAGCTTAGTATATATACCTAAACGTAACTTCTAAGATTATAGGGTTAAGAACTTTTATAAACCTTTTCAAGATAGAATAAAACAGGCTACTTATAAGAGCTAGGTATTCCGTAATCTATTACTCTTCCGTGTTCTTTCTAATAGATCTAAAGAAACAAATATATATATTATATAAATATAATATAACATCTTATTTTTAGAAAATATAAATAGATAAATTCGAAGAAAATATTTTTTACTATGAAAATAGTTTATAAACTTCTATTAATAGTAAGAAAGATTAGTAATAGTTATAATTATATTCTTAGATAAGTAAATAGTTTAGAAACCTAGAAACCTAATTTTAACTAGTACCTATATAGTTTTATCTAAGAAACTTTTGAAGTTCTAAATTATAAGATTAGTTTTAATGTTGAGGGGTAGGTTACGTGACCTACTACTATTACGTGCTAGCCTCGGCCCTTATAGCTATTAAACTAGCTTTCTCGCCTACTATAAGGTAGAAGGTATTCTCTTCTTATTAGATATTACTAATATGACGCGTATTACTTTATATAACTTCTTACTTAGAAGTATTACAGGTTATAAGCCTAGACTAGTCTTTCTACTATTACTTATAGTAAAGCTAGTATCTTATCTTTCTCTTTTTCTTTCGAACGACTATCGAAAAAAAGAAAACAATAATACCCCAAATAGCTACTTTCCGAACGACATATACCCCGCGTTCATATACCCTAACTCTTATATGTTTTACGAGATATATAATAAAATAAAATAACAAAAATCATTATAATAAGTAATATACCTAGCTATTATATAGTAGCCTTAATAATCCCTAAGCTTAAGGGAGAATCAAACTAGTCCTCGTAGCTAGTACTTATTAATATCACCCTTAAGGCTAACTAAGTTAAGAAGTATATTAATACTAATATCCTTAAACCTACTACTTAGATCCTAATTTATATAGTATAGGAAAATAAAAGAGATATTATTTATAGTTTCTTTATATTATTATATAATATATTAATTGATAAATTACTAAATATAAAATAGTAAGATAATAGTAACCCCTATACTTTTATACAAGTACTAGAGAAGTATATCTTCAAGGTTTCTAAAGATATTATTAGTATTTTTATTAATAAGTTTACTAAAAATAATACTTATAACTATAAAACCTTTCACAATACTTTTAAACATATTTAGTATTTATATATTTATATTACGAGTTTCTATAGCTAGAACTCTAATTATTTCTAGGTTATTATATTCCTTAACTACTTCAAGGTTAGGCTTCCTAATACCTATAAGTATTATACTAATAATAACAAGATACCTATATAGGTTAATATTATTGAAACTATTTATACCCTTACTTAGGACAAAGAATAAAAGATAGGATTTACCTTATACTATAAGACGACTACTATAACTACTATACTTATTATTATAGCTAAAAAGAAGGGTAATAAGTACCTTTATTATAAGAAAAGTTATCTAGTTTTAAAGTATCAAACTACTTACCTTAACTTTATCCCTAATGATTATAAGTATTATAAGTAACTTATAGCTTATATAGCGAAGTATATTTATAGTAAAGATTATACTAAAATATCTATATTTATATTATCCTTATTAGTATTTATTCAAAGGGTTATAGGTATTATTAATAGTTCTACTATTACTAGCTTTACCTTTTAAAAGCTATTAATAATACTTAAAACTATATATACTACTATTAATAGTAAAGCTATTACAAGCTCTAATATTATTGTTAACTTAGGTTACTTTAACTCGGTTTTTAATAACTTCATTGTCTTTATATTATATAGTATATATAATAATCTCTAGCTTTTTATTACTACTAATAGTAAATTAGTTAGGCTTAAAAGTATAGGTATAGTTTTTCTTTAAACAGAAGATCCTATTAATACTTCTAAGATAATTAACTAGACTATTAAAAATATTAAATATAGCTTTCTTAGCCTTACAAACCTCTTTAGCCCTAATAGATTTCGAAAGAGCTATATCGAATATAATTATAATACTATAAGCTGTATTGATACTTACTTATATAAAAGCTTTACTAAAGTCTATTAGGTAAGTAATATATATATTATTAGTACTACTAATAGTACTACTATTCCCATTAATACTATTCTTAGCTTTACTAGAGTTTAAATAAAAATATATCCTATACTCGAGATAATATATCGTTACTTTATCTATACCTATCTATTAAGAATTATTAAGGTTTACTATTATATAAGTATTTAATTTACTTAGGAGGAGATTAACTTCTTTTACTATAAAGTATACTACTTTACTAAATCTATAGAGATTATTAGTTATAATATTCTTTTTTCTCTTATTTAGGTAAGTAAAGAGATTTATCTTAATCTTATCAAAATTAAGCTACTATCTATTACGGGTAAGAAGTATATTCTTTATTTCTTCGATTGCTATAGTAGTTATTATTAGCTTCTTTTACTTGCTAGTTATTACTACAAAGTAGTACTTAAAGCTATTAAGAGGTTTAATAATACTTTTACTAATATAAATATGTTAACTATAAAAAATAAGGTATATAATAATACTCCAGAGCTTAAAAAAGTATTAAGAGACCTTTATTTTATAGATATTTAGCTTAATCCTACTACTACTTATATACTATCTATAAATAGTATAATTAAATATACTAGCTAGACTATTATTAAAGTAGTATATATTATACTTATTAATAATAATCTACCTAAAGAGTTTTAGGATTATATTCTTAATACTACTATTTAGATCCTTAACCTTTTACTATAAGTTAATAAAAGTAAACTTAATTTCTATAAGATTATAGCGAGAAAGTTAAACCCAGCTAAGGATTATAAGTTTCTATATATTAAGCATATCTAAACATTCAGATATATTACCTATATTTACAAAAAAAGAAACAAATACCTTTTTTGTACTACTAAAATAGAGGTATATACTATAAAAGGCTTCCTTATTAGCTATAATTCTTTATATAACTATATCTACTATATTTATATCCCTAATACAAAGAAAATCCTTTACTATTACGATATTCACTTTTATAAAAGCCTTAATAAAACCGTTTTATACCTTCTTAGAAATATTACTAAATAGATTAATATTAATTATAATATCCTATTTAATAAACCTAACTTTTAGATCTAATACCCCAACTAAATTCTAGATTAGAATACTACTATAGAAAACTCCTTATTAAAAAAGAAAGATATTACCTTAGAAATATACTAAACTAATAATACCTACAGTATAAAATGTATAACTCTACTACTAGAAAGTCTACCTCTATTAACTACTATATAACAATAACCTATTATTAATACTATAAATAATAAAAGTAATAATAACTTTATAGATATTATTTAGAAATAAAAATTAGATTATCTTAATCCCAATACTAATCTAATAACTATAATACTTCTAAATGTCCCTATAATTCCTACTATAAAATATCCTTATTATACTACTATAATTAAACTACTAAGCCACTATTACAAGACTTATAACCTTTATTTATATAAAAAGAAAACCTACCTTACTACTAATATTTATATTAATTTAGAGAACCTAATTACTATTACCCCTCTTACTACTATAATACTATCAAAAGTTCTTCTACTAGGATATACTATCCCCTATACTATTAAAGAAACAAAAGAGAACCCTTTTTAGCTCTCTTACTAGAAACTTATATATAATACTGAGATATAATAAATAATTAATAAAGAAACTTTCTACCTTATTAATAAACCTTCTAATACTAAAACTCTTCTAAATATATAAATCTTCAATATTAAAACTAATACCTCAAATAATATTATAAGGTTTAAAGCTTAATAAATTATTTATAATAATTATAAGAAAAGTAATTAGTCTTCTCAGGAGGTTTATACTGTTATAATAACTATTACTACTATACGCTTTTTTTTAACTCTTATTACCCTCTACTATCTCTTATATAAAATATATAATTTCAATACTACTTTCCTTACTACTCCTATCCCTTATAGTATTCAAGTTTATATTTATTAACTTATAAATTACTCTAATAGTATAAATAAGGTTTAATTACTTTATAAAGTTCTATATAGCTTTTATAAGTATTCTTTATAGTAGTTTTAACTTATTATAGCTGAAAAAAAGAAGATTAGCTTTATACTAGTTAAGGGGAAGATTTACCTCTTTATTAATAAGAATCTCGATACTTATACTTTTATATATATTAATAATAATACTATAGCTACCTTTATACTTAAGATTATGAAAAAGGTATATAAAATACTCAAAATAGTATACCCCCTTAAGGACCTTAGTATTACTACTTAGTTTTTAGGTTTTTAGATCTATTAAAATATTACGAAGATTTTCTTATTTTAATATAAATATATTAATTCTATACTATGCTACTTTAGCTATTATAAACTTTATACTATTAAAACCCCTTTCCCCACTAATAAAAACCTGCTAATTACATAGTTTAAAGATAAATATAATGATAAGTTTTGTTAATTCTATATAGAGTAAACTAGTTACTTTAACTAGCTAGTTATTAGTATTTAACTAGATATTATTTATACTATAAGTAAACTCTACTAAGTAAATACTAGCTTCTCTTTTACTTATTAATATGCTATTAAATATTTCTTTAGATATTTTATTAGTACTACTAACTATAGTATTATTTTTAGAGGAATAGATCTTATAATAGATCTAAGGTTCTATACTATAGTAGATATTACTTTTATAGATAATAGACTATCTTGCGTGTTAACTAGTAGCTATATTATCTACTTTGCGGGTTCCCCTATTACTTAGAAATCTAAGAAATAGATAATTATTATTCTAAGTTTTATAGAAGTAGAGTTTATTAACCTTATACTTACTAGTATATCTTTTAAATAGATTTCATAATATATTAAGTAATTACTAAATTAATAGATTACTATACTTATAATTCTCTTTACTAATAGTACTAACATTTTAGTAAATATTATAAATTTTCTAAATAAAGTATATATATGGAATATTAATATTTAGTATAAGTAGATTATTTAGGAAATTAATAGTAATAACGTGATTACTTTCTGTCTCGTTAAAAGTACTAATATAGCTACTAATAGTTTTACTAAAGTACTAAATACTACTAAGTATAAGGATTTTATTAGACTATTAGGAATAGTAGATAGTCTAGATTAAGTATTACTTTTAGAAAAATCGCTAATACCTAATAAAAAAGCTAGTTTTGTGTATTTTTAGCTAGTTATAAGCTTAGTCTAAGGGGGAGTATTAAAAGGTAGGTCACGTAACCTATTACTATTATATACTAGCCTCGGCCCTTATAGCTATTAAGCTAGCCTTCTCGCCTACTATAGAATAGAGGGTACTCTCTTCTTATTAGATATTACTAATACGACGCGTATTGCCTCATACGACCTCTTGCCTAGAAATATTATACTTAATAGGTTATTTATAGATTAAGAATACAATTAAGTAAAATATTTCCCTAATAAAACAGTTTTTAAGATAGAAAAATAAAATAATTATTAAAATAAAATCAAGTAATATGATAAAATAGATTAAGAAAGTAATCTTAGTAAACTAATAAGTATAATAGAATTAATCTATTTATCTAAGATATAGGGATAAATAAATAGATATTTTAGATATATTTTTGAGGAAAGTATAGATTTTAAGGAAGATAATATATGAGATGGTTAAATATAATATTCTTAGATATTTATTCAAGGAATATATAGTTCTTAGAGAAAGTAATGTATAAAATAGTTATTTATATAGTTTTAGATTTCTCTTTATTTAGAAGAGGTAAATAATGTTACAATTACTATAAATAAACTAATCTATAAAAGCTTTAAAAGAATTCACAGAAGGGTTTATATAGAATTAAATTAAACATAGTATAATAATAATAAAAGAAGATAGAAAACTTAATCTTTTACTTATTATTCTTCTTAATAATAAGTAATTAAAAAAGAATAATTTTATTATTTATTATAATAATAATAGAAGGAACTAATAGCTCGCTCTCTAATACGACTATTAGTAGATATATTACTCCCTGAAGTATAATTTTAGCTTTCCTACCCCCTAACTAACTACTATACCTAGCTTCTAGCTAATCTAAGGCTAAGCTTCTCATAGCTATAACTAGTATACTTACCCGATATTAAATCTCTTATAAATAATAAATAATTAATAACTCTTTCTACGATAACCTCAGACTTTCACGCCTTTATACCCTTATAGCTATATATAATTCAAATATCCTAAGATAATTAATTACTACTAATTACAAATACTCTATTTAAACATTAATTATAACTTTAATATCTATAATTTTGATATCTTTACTAAGCTTTTTTTACCCCTAAGACGAGACTTTATACTACTAATATAAACTTTCTCTATTACTAATATAAACTAATTTGTAATTTCTATATAAATATAGCGGGACTTGGCCTACTTTTATTAGTTTCTATTTAGTTACTTTTACTTTATACCTGGAATAGTATCTAAGCTCTGTATTCTTTATATAGATTTAAATATAAACCTTACCTAATAATAGTATTTATACTAATACTAGCTTATANGTTTATAACTAGTTAAAATAGTTATAAAATTACTTATTATTATAGATAATTATACCCCTAGTTCTAATATTTAACTTAATAATAATAGAAGACTTTATAGTAATAATTTATATAGAGAGAGTTTTACCTAGGTTAGGGCTTAGTATATATAGCTAAAAGTAACTATTAAGGTTATAAGGTTAAGAACCTTTATAAACCTCTTAAAATCAGAATAAAATAGAATACTTATGAAAACTAAGTATTCCGTAATTTATTACTCTTCTATATCTTTTATAATAGAACTAAAATCTCTTTAAAATCTATATAACTACTTATAAAATATAATTTATAAAATAAGTATAGGGATATCTAGCTATAACTATTATAACTAAAACTATTACTTTATTAAGATAAACCTTAATAAACTTATCCTTAGTATTATAATTAATAAGTAGTTTATAGATATTAAAAAAAGATTATTTAGCTAACTTATAACTTACTATACTAAGCTAATAATATTAGGGATTAGGTATTAATTAAGTAATTCTTTAATATTAATATACTCCTATAGTACTAGTTACTAGATACTTTAAAGTATTATAGTAATATAATTATAGAAGTTTTAAAAACTATTTAACTATACTAGGAGTATCCGTATCTATAT
>RYZW01000343.1:8995-41984 GCA_004367215.1 Colletotrichum trifolii
GATCTCCTTAATAAAAAGTTTATTAAAATTAGTAGATTAGTTACTAAAATACTTATCTTCTTTATTAAGAAACCTAGTAGAAATATTAGGTTCTATATAGATTATAGAGCTTTAAATATAATTATAAAAAAAATAGATACCTATTACTTTTTATATTAGAAACCCTCTAGAGAATTACTAGTACCTACTAATTTACAAAGCTTAATATTATTATAGCTTTCTATAAGATACGGATTAAAAACAAAAACTAAGAGAAAATAGTATTTTATACTTAATATAGCTTTTTCGAGTAAATTATTTACCCTTTTAAGCTTACTAAAGCCTTAGTAATATTCTAATAATATATTAATAAGATATTATATAAGTTCCTAGATAATTTTATTATAGTATATATTAATAATATCCTGATTTATACTACTAGGTTAAAGAAAGACTATAAAGCTTAGGTATAGAAAGTTTTCTACTACTTTACTAATACTAGGTTATCTCTAGATCTAAAGAAATATAAGTTTTTAGTAGTAATAGTAAAGTATATAGGGTTTATCTTAATAGTAGGGAAAGGTATTTCTTATAACCCCTTTAAATTAACTATAATTAGGGATTAGTTTCCCCTTAGGTTTATAAAAAAAGCTTAGAGTTTCTTAGGGTTTTATAATTATTATAAGGATTTTATCCCTAAGTATAGTAAGATTATAGAACTATTAACCTAGCTAACCTAGAAAGATTTCCTTTTCTAGTAAAGAGCGGAATAAGAAGCTACTTTTACTAAGCTTAAATATTTCTTTATAGAAGAACTAGTATTCTATATATTTAACCCTGAAACTATTATTACTATAGAAACTAACTATTCTAAGTTTATATTAGGGGGAGTTCTAACCTAAGAGGATAATATAAGTATAACTTACCTAGTAGCCTTCTATTCCTAATAACTATCCCCTATAGAATATAACTACCTAATTCACAATAAAAAGTTATTAGTAGTATTAGTATACTTATAAACCTAGAAAATTAAACTTTTAATTATTAAATAGTTTAGGGTATTCTTAGACTATAAAAATCTTAAGTACTTTATAAAGAAATAGTAACTTACTAAGAAGTAGAACTAGTAAATAGAAAAGCTATCTTAATTTAATTTCTATATTAAATATTACTTAACGTCCTAAGTAGTAGTCCTAGATACTTTATTAAGGTATAAATAAGATATACCTAAGGGATAAGATAATAAGAAATTATAAGGATAAATTATTCAGGTTATCCCTAATAATATATAATTTAGTAACCCTTAAATAGGGAAAATTAAATTAGAAAAACTACTAGTTTTTAATAGAAAACCTAACCTTGAAGAATTATAAATCTATATAACAAGAAAAGATACAATATTCTAAAAAGCTAAAGTAGCTATCTAGTAGGGGAAGTATAGCTTCCCCCCTAATTTATATTTAAAAGTTTAAATCTCCGAATATTAACTAGATAACTTTAAATACTTAATATTTTAAGGGAAGATATAGGTACTTAGAAGTAATAATAAAGAAAGTTTTTTTAATAAGTTAAGGATAAGGTTAGTTTAAGAGTTATATAACTCTACTATTACTAACTATTTGGGGAAGAATAGTATACTTAAGATTATAAGCTAGAAATTCTTCTAGCTAAGCTAGTTATAAATTATAAAGAGATTTATATAGAACTATAATATCTATAGTAATATATATATCTAGAAATAAATAAAGAGGGGTTTTTTAAAGCCCCTCCTAATACTTAACTAGTTATACTCTAATTTATTAATAAACTTTATTACTAGTTTCCTACTAACTAGAAAGAGGGGTAACTAGTACTTTTAGGTTATTATTAATAAACTAAACAAGTTAATAATACTTAAAGAAATAAATACTATAGAAGCTAAAATATATACTTAGTAGTTCTTTAACTATTACTATAAGTTTTATAAAATACTATAATCTATTATTAATAATTATAGTTTAAACTAAATAAATAAGTTCTAGAAAGAATTTTACTACTTAACAGGGGTTACATAACTATTTAGTACTAGCTACTACCCCTAGACTAATAGAACAATAGAATACTAGAATTAGGAGATTCAAGCTATACTATAAATATATATATACTAGTCCTAGGATAACTAGGGGGACCTATTACTTACTATATAGTTTACCTTATAGAATAGGTATAACTTAAATATTAAAGTTATACTATTCTTTATAAAGTATAGTTACTATATTAATCCTATACTAACTATTAAGGATATAGGAAAGGTAATATTTAAAGGAAAAGCTACTACCTAGCTGCTAATTAATAGGATAAAAGATATTATAGGATTTATCTAAGTTAAGATTATAATAACCTAGTAGTAGAATAAAGCTTCAGCGAATAAGCACTAGTCCCCCGCAAATAAATACTAAATAAATAATAAAATATAATTAAATATCTCTAATTATAAATCACTATAACTAAACAAGAAACTAGACTAGTTATACTATAAATATAAGGTTATAAGGATTATTATATTATATATTATTAAGTTAAATATACTAGGGATAATTTACTTTAAATTTTATATTAATCTACTCTAGAAAGTAGCTAGTAACCCCCTATTTAGCTAAGAGGTTATAGACCTATAACTACTATTTATAATTAATAATAATAGCGAGGTAGAGTAAGAGGTTAAGGATATACTAGTAGTAAAGTAGTACTAGGTAAGTAGAGGGTAGTAATAATAAGCTTTTATTAAATAGAAAGGATTCGCAAATACTATATAAGAAGTAGTAGATATAATACGGGAGATAGAGGTATTAGATTAGTATAAGGTATACTTTAGGCTAATCGATAACTATAATAGAGACCTTAATAAAGTAGCCCTAGTATATTATTAGTAGAAAAGGGAGTAATATTATAAGCTATGCCTAGCTAGTTAACTCTAGTTCTACCTAAGTCCTAATAATTATACCTAAGAAGTTAAGTATTAGTAAACTACTAGTAAGCCCCTAGTGCTACTTTTAAGTAGACTTTTCACGCCTTTTACGAGAACTTCTCTTTTACTCCTTAGTTCTAAATAAATAGTATTTATACTCTTTATAGCTAAATTATAGCCTAAGCCTAGCCCTTCATAAGAACTAAAAAATAAAAGAGAAATTCTCGTAAAAAGTATAAAAAGTCTATTTAAAAGTAGTACTAGGGGCTTATTAGTAGTTTACTAGTACCTAACTTCTTAGGTATAATTATCAGGACTTAAGTAGAACTAGAATTAACTAGCTAGGCATAGCTTATAATAATACTATACTAAATATAGTTTCCTACTAGAATTCCTCGAAGTATTATAAAATACTCTATATTTCAGAAAATATAAATTAAAATACTTAAATTAAAAATAAAAAAGTCTTAGAAAAAATATTATTAAAACTTTTCCTTATAGTATACTTATTATACTATATTATAGCTAACTTAACTAGAAAGCTAACTATATAACTACTATTATCTAAAACTCTAAACTTTTTTCGAAAAGTTTAAATCTAAGGCTAATAACTACTTAATCTTCTCTTTAGTTAAAGTATTTAATACCTAGCTTTTATAAGCTAATTAAGGGTATATATAGTAATAGTACGCTAAAGAGTAGCTTAGGCTATACTTTAGAAAGTATAGGGGCTTATTAGAGCTCTAGAAATATCTCTTATTATTTTAAGTATTTAAAGTAGTTATAGGGGCTTTAGTTAAGATATTAAAAGTATTATAGCCTATTTTACTATACTAGAGAAACTCGGGGAAGTATTAAATAGCTTCTATAATAGTTAAGATAACTTTATCTAGGGGTATTAAGTCTAAATAGTTATAGATTATAGGTATATAGCCTTAAATATAGGTTTTAATAAGTAAGTAGGTTAGCGAAATTATAAGATCGTAAACTTATAATACTCTAGTAATAGATAAAGTATAGTTAACTACTTGAGTTTTATATATAATGTCTTATTACTTCTAAAACTAAGTTTTAGTTATTATTTTTATAGTAAAGTATTCAAGTTTTGGGGACTAGAGTATTTTGTAGTATACTATAGTAGTATTTTAGAGGTATAGATTATTTGTAATACTAAAGTAGTTATAGAGGTTTATAACCTATATTACTATATCTTCTTCTATATAGTAATACTAGTACTATAATACTTTACTTATATGTTTAAGGATCTAATTTATTAGGTAAACTTAACTTAAATACTTATATTAGTAATTTTAAGCCCTTGAAGTATAGAGACTATAAAAGCTATATAGGCTTTTAAGCTTTTTTCTATAAAATCTATAATATCCCTTACTTAAACTTCTTTAGTAGTATTAGCTAGGAGTTATTAATTTTCCTTATAGTTAATCTTTCTAGGGGTAAGAGGCTTAAGAATAGCTAATTTAGGTATCTTATAAACTTATTAATACTACTTAACTTTTAGAAAGTTATTTAAGAGTAGTTCTTAAGGAAGTTTTAGATAGAGGTTTTAGCGAGTTATTATTTTAAGGTTAAGGTACTCCTATAGATTATAGGTTTTAGCTTCTATTTAAAAAGTATTATACTAGGTAAACTACTAATTAGCTCTTTTAAGGATTAATATAGGGGTATTTTTAGTAAATATCTTAATATTCGAAATATATAGATTTAGCATAATATATGCTTTTGGCCTAAATTTAAAATATATAGATTTAGTATAATATATATTTTTAGCCTAGTAGCTTTTTAGTATTATAAGACTCTTAATTATTATATATAATTAGGGGGTAAAATCTGGTGTATATTATGTGTAACTAAACGTGGCTAAGCGTAACGCGTGAGGTCCTATTTCGAGCGGTTTAAGTGGGGCGAGGCCTGGTGGAGACGGCGCCGCGGCCGAGGTTCTTCCGGCGAAAACTCTGCCGCTCGAGCGCGTTATTCCTGACATCAGAGCCCACCTTCACCAGGGTGGTCCAGTGCACCATCCGACAGTCACTCACGTTGGTTTCCGTCCGACATCCGGTCGCGGGGCCGAACCCCCACCGGGAAGCTCAGTGAGAGCTCGTATTATTCATCATAACAGTATCATGACCATGACTACCAGACAAACACAAGCGGTGAATGGGCAATGATGGAGTTGCCAAGGCTCAAAACATGTGCCGAACGTGGAGCCAGTAAAGCAGGATTGGCAGATGACCAACAACCTGGTTGAGAGACCCGGTAACTGATGCTCGTTTCCCCGCATTACCCACCACCGCAAGTCAAACCATGTTGTGTGTGCTCTACTTGCCAGAGGTGCGAGTGATTGTAATTACTGCAAGGTGAGAAGCAGCATCCTGTTGCCGCGGGCCCAGCTGCCTTGACGTGGAAGGTCATTCTGGACTTCGAAACTAGCAACTCCAGGACTTGGTCGGCCCCGCTGGGATGGGGATAGGGCCGATTAAGAGCCCCATCACTGTGTCCCCACGCACCATCGCCTCGGTGCGAGACAGACACACACAATGACGAGGCCGACCATGTCGACATGCACCTGTGGAGAAGCTGGGTGGTCTGGGGTCCCCGCACTGCTTGGTTCCGTGAGGCTGGTGGCCCGAATATCAACCGAATCCGTCCTCGGCAAAAGACTTTTCTCAGGAAGCGTAGCTGAGGGCCTGTTCGGCTATCAAGCCACTCCGTCATACCACGTCCAAGCAAACAACGTCCGGCGTGCTGGGAGAAAGTTGTAGTTGGCGGTTCAGCTGCAGAACAATCATGTGGCGGTGAAGCCGGCGTCAGGATTCCAATCGTTGGAAGGAAAGTTGAGCTGAACAGACAAGGCACGAGACGGACGCTTCTATGGGTCTCTGGCGGGCCACATCCGCGAGGTTCTCGTCATGAGCGGCTCTTATTACCGTAAATGGCTCGGTATTTGGCGACCTTTGACACGATCAAGTCCCGACATCCGGCAGTCCCCATCCCCATGGAGCAGTCACTGCTTCTAATTTGTCTTCAGCCCCTCTTCTACCACACCATTCTTAGTCGTTGGAGCCCTCTTTCTCACCGACACAAGGCCGTTCAACATGTTGCCAAGAACGATGGCTGCAGCTGCAGTTGATGTTTCTCGCATGAATGGCTCCATCGTGTTTTCGTCACTTATTGTGCGCCATCGGAGAGCCCGTTGGCAATGAGAAGAGTCAAGATAAATAGGACTCCGATTCCGATGTTGATACCGAATAGAACTATTTGAACCAGCCAGCCACATCCCTCATCTCCTACTCGTCTGAGCAGCTTGACGACCGGATCCAGAATGAGGACTGACATCACAGCCCTAGCCCTGGCAATCCTGCCATTCGGGGCCAACAGCAACCCCACATCAAGACGGCAATGGCTCTTCCGTCTAGAAGAGCCTCTTCCCATCTACAAGAACGCATCCCACTGCATCGATGCTCGCGTGGAGGACCTCCTTCAGCGCATGACCATCGAGGAGAAGGCCGGCCAGCTCTTCCAGACCCAGCTCTACCAAGGTCCCAATGGCACCCTCGACGAGGGTGACGCCGCCGCCAGGCGCAACAGCACCGATAACATGATTGGGGAGAAGCACATGACGCACTTCAACCTTGTCGGCGACATCAACGACGCCAAGAAAGTGGCCGAGTTTGTCAACCTCGCCCAGAAGCGCGCCCAGGACACCCGTCTCGGCATCCCCATCACCCTCTCGACTGACCCGAGACATCACTTCACGGAGAATATCGGTACCGGCTTCCAGGCCGGAGTCTTCTCGCAGTGGCCTGAGACGCTCGGTCTCGCAGCCCTCAGAGACGCTGATCTCGTGAAGAAGTTTGCAGAGATCGCGCGCGAGGAGTACATGGCCGTGGGTATCAGGTCGGCTCTGCACCCCCAGGTCGACCTGTCCACCGAACCTCGCTGGTCTCGTCTGGGCAACACCTGGGGCGAGAACGCAACGTTGACGAGTGAGCTTCTCGTGGCGTACATCAAGGGCTTCCAAGGAGAGCAGCTCGGCCCTCACTCAGTCACCACCGTGACCAAGCACTTCCCGGGCGGCGGTCCCATGGAGAATGGCGAAGACTCCCACTTCACCTACGGCAAGAACCAGACCTACCCCGGCAGCAACTTCGACTACCACCTCATCCCCTTCAAGGCGGCCATCGCAGCGGGCGCCAGACAGATGATGCCGTACTACTCCCGCCCCATCGGCACCGAGTACGAGCCCGTCGGCTTCTCCTTCAACAAGCAAATCGTCACCGCCCTCCTCCGCGAGGAGCTCGGGTTCGAGGGCATCGTCGTCACCGACTGGGGCTTAATCACCGACACCGTCATCCGCGGCCAGGACATGCCCGCGCGCGCCTGGGGTCTCGAGAACACCACCGAGCTCCAGCGCGCCGCACGCATTCTCGACGCCGGGTGCGACCAGTTCGGCGGCGAGCAGCGTCCCGAACTCATCGTCCAGCTCGTCCGGGAGGGCACCGTCACCGAGGGCCGCATCGACGTTTCCGTGCGCCGCCTCCTCCGCGAAAAGTTCCTCCTGGGGCTCTTTGACAACCCCTTTGTCGACCCCGAAGCTGCGGCCAGAGTTGTCGGCAACGACTACTTTGCCCGTCTCGGAAAAGAAGCCCAGCGCCGCGCGTACACCCTGCTGACCAACAAGGAGGATACACTCCCCCTGAGGCACGTCGCGGCCGACACCAAGTTCTACATTGAGGGCTTCAACGCCACGTTCCTCGAGGCGCGCAACTTTACTGTCGTCGAGACCCCCGAGGAGGCTGACTACGCCCTCCTCCGGCTCGAGGCGCCGTACGAACCCCGTCCTGGCGGCTTCGAGGCCAGCTACCACGCTGGATCGCTCGAGTACTCTGACGAGGAGAAGGAGCGCCAGGCGGCCATCTACGCGGCGGTTCCCACCATAGTCGATGTCATTCTCGACCGCCCTGCTGTGATTCCCGAGATTGTCGAGTCGGCCTCTGCTGTGTTTGGTAGCTTCGGCAGCGGCAGTGAAGCCTTTTTGGACGTTGTTTTTGGCATCAGCGCCCCGGAGGGAAAGTTGCCCTTTGACCTGCCTCGCTCGATGCAGGCCGTGGAGGACTCACATGAAGATGTTCCATACGATACGAAAGATCCTGTCTTTAGGTTTGGGCATGGTTTGAGGTACGCCGACCTTTGCTCCGCCCACTGAGGTTGAGGAACCTGGGCCTTGTTAGAATATTCGGGCGGAGAACGATGGTCCATGAGGTATATGACGATTGTCGGTTTTGTTCAATGAGATGGAGCTCGGAGCATGTTAGAAACTATACAATGTTCAATGCTATTCGTTCGTCAACGGTGAAGTCACCACTCCATCAGCTCTGGTCCGCCTCATCCATCAGTCACCTTGACGTCACGCTTGGGTTTCCCCATATGTACTCGGTCATCTCCTCCCTTGATGTCTGGTTCTATCGAAACATTCTAGAGTCTTTTGCTATCAGAAAGATACTGCTCAACACCACGAATCACACACGCTACACATTATGTCATCAGCCATCGTGACGGGAGCAACCGGTGAGTCCGGCCCCGTTTCGGCCCCGAACCACCTGCGCCCCACTAATCCCGACCGATTCGGGCCGGATGCTGACAGAAGTCAATAGGGATACTCGGCCGAGAGATCGTCAGCCGCCTCGGGAAGAACCAGGATGAATGGAAAACGGTCTATGCCTTGTCGCGCAGCAAAAAGGATGAGTACGCGTCCAACGTCAAACATGCCTCCATCGATCTCACGGCCTCCGCCGAGGAGATGGCCGAGAACCTGCAAGGTATCGAGGCCGAGTATGTCTTTTTCTCCGCGTACTTGCAGAAGGATACAGAGCAAGAGAACTGGGACGTCAACGGTAAGGTCTTTACTATACTGGAATGAGGTTTCTGAAGCACCTAGACTTACCCACGCATCCCAGGCGACATGCTCCAAAACTTCCTCGCAGCGCTCGAGAAGACCGGAGCCGCCGCCAAAATCAAGCGTATCCTTCTCGTCACCGGTGCAAAGCAGTACGGCGTGCACCTCGGCGTCCCCAAGAACCCCATGGAGGAATCCGACCCCTGGCAGCGAGGCGACCCCTTCCCGCCCAACTTTTACTACCGCCAGCAGGACATGCTCGGCGACTTTTGCAAGGAAAACTCGAACTCGCACGTGTCCTGGACCGTCACGTACCCCAACGACGTCGTCGGGTTCGCCAAAGGAAACTTTATGAGCCTCGCCACGTCGGTGGGGATCTACGCCGCCGTTTCCAAGGAGCTGGGCGGCGACCTGGAGTTTCCCGGATCCGAGACGTTCTACACCAAGTTCGACTCCTTCACCTCGGCCAGATTACACGCCGAGTTCTGCGAGTGGGCCGTCAAAGAGCCAAAGGCTGCCAACCAGGCCTTCAACGTGGTCAACGGCGACGTGGAGAGCTGGCAGAACCTGTGGCCCAAGGTCGCGCGCCGGTTTGGCATGAGGGTCAAGCGGGACCAGTTTGCCTCGCAGTCGGAGCTGGCTAGCGTCGTAGATTTGTGCGAGAAGCCGCCGTCGAGTCTGGTTGCCGAGCAGACTGGCCTGAAGAGCGAGATGGAGCCAAGTAAGCTGGAGCAGAGAATCGACCTGACCAAGTGGAGCCAGCAAGAAAAAGTCAAGCAAGCGTGGGACCGGCTTGCGGACCGCGAGGGTCTCGAGAAGGACGCTTTCGAGAAGGCGACCTGGGCGTTCCTCGGGTTTGTGCTCGGTCGCAACTTTGACTTGGTCATTAGCATGAGCAAAGCCAGGGAGATGGGATGGACTGGGTGAGAGTGTTTTGTTATGGATTGGCAGATGGCAAGCTGACTGGTTGCAGATATACCGACACCTGGCTGAGTCTCTCGGACGTCTTCAAGGACTTGGAGGCCGAGAAGGTCGTCCCTCGCACTCATTGAGCGCTGCCATAGTCGTAGGTGTGCCGTAACAGCGTGGAACAGAGGAATGAAGACTCTCGTAACGAAGAGGAAATGGGAATCTCTAGTCTAAATCAACTCCAGCTCGCTATCCGCATCCTTGGCTGCCTCCATGCTTCTACCCAGAAGGCTCTTCTCGTGCTCCGTCAGCTCTCGCACATTTGTTCCGACCATGCAACTCATGTCCTTCTTTCTTGCGCCCTTGACCCACGGCTGGTCCATCATCCAGTGCGTCGGCACCTCAAACTCGGTCGCGTTGGCCATCTTGTTCTTCAAGAGACCCCCGTTGTACCACAGCAAGGCGTCAGTCTCGTCGACGTGAGCAATGACGAAGCTGCAGACGCGAGTCATGTCGTCCTGTACGGGCCTCTTGGGAATCCTCCATCCCACCACGCCGCCATAGTGTCGCGAGAAGGAGTACCTGGACCCCGTGGCCTCGAGGCCCATCCACCACGTCTCCTTGTCGCCGTACGTGATGCGATACGTCCAGGCGTTGCGGACCGTGTACGAGTTCTGCCACCCGACGTGCAGCAGACCCAGCAAGACGTCGAGCCGGCCCTTGTTCAACACGACGATGCCCGAGTCGGCCTCCTCGGCGTATCTCTCCGTCCAGACGAGCGACTTTTGCAGCTCCTCGCTCGGGTGCTTGATCGTCTCGTGGAACCAGTCGTGCCTCTCGGGAAACTGGTCCTTCCACAGCAGCCGGTCGTGGAACAGCAGCGCCCCGGTCTCGCGATACGAGCGCTGCTGCAGAAGCTTCTCGGGCGGTTGCAGCAACACCACGTCGGCGTCGAGCAGAATCACCTCCTCGAAGCGGCTCCCCAGCGCGGCGAACGGCTTGATCGCCCATCCGCCCTCCGCCAGCCTCAGCGTGGTATCGTTGAACACGGTCGTCATGTCCAGAAACTCGAGCCGGTTCGCGGCGTCCGGTCCGGCTGCCTGGACAATCTTGTCGCGGTCCTCCTCTTTCAGGTCGTCTTCGCCCGCGTACACGATCTGGATCGGCAACGTCGTCCGGTGCACCCTCGTCAGCGAGGCGACCAGGTGGCACGCGAAGCGCAGCGTGCCGGACCCCGTCGGGATCACGATGCCCGCGTTCTTTGGCGTCCTCGGTCCCTCGTCGACCGGTTTCTCGCTCGTGATGATGGCGTCGACGGCCGCCTTCGCCGCGCCACCACCACCACCACCACCCGACGATAACCCCTCGACAACCTGCTGGACCTGACGGACCGGGGTCCCGGCGCCCTGAAAGCTTCGCCTCAGATCGGCCAGGGGCGAGCTCGTGCGGGGGTTCCCCGGCGGAGATTGGATGTATGGGAACAGGGATGCCGCGACTCGCTCGACCTTGTCCTGCAGGAAATCCCTCTCGGCCCCCGCGAGCCGGCCGTGATCCGTCCCGTCGCCCGTCGTCTCGTCGAGCGCCTCGATCCAGGAGCGCAGCACCTTTGTCCGGGCGCCGAGTTCGCCAAAGATCTTCTTGTAGGGCGGGCCGAGGGGGTAGTCGACAAAGTACTGCGCCGTGCGGTTGATGGCGTCGAGGTTCAGGCCCGGGGCGGTCGACGTGCGGAAGGCGAAGGACCCCGAGGAGAAGGGCGCGATGGAGCCGTGGTAGCGGAGGAGGTAGACGACGGCGAGGGTGACGAAGGCGGCGGCGGCGAGGACGGGTGTCGACTGGGCGCCGTGACGCGGCGAGAGGAGCAGTCGGACCATGGCTCCGACTCGTGTAGGGTTTGGAAGAAGTAGTCGGTCTTCTTTGCGGCAGATTAATGCCCGTGGGAGCGAAAGAGAGCCGGGAGAGGTCTCGTCTTCAAGCGTGGTCGCAGCTGGGAGTGGCCGAGTCTTTAAAGAAAGGCAACATCAACAGCTTCTACCTATACGAGGACTGATAATCGAGGGTTCCCTTGGCGAAAGCTTATTATACCGTCGCTATCAACCTCCTTCATCAGTAAGCCCAACCTGGTTTACTCAATCTGACGGGACAGCTGAAGCTGACTGGACGGCTGAGGGCACAGATGGGAAACACAGGCGCGTTGATACCGAAAGAGGCTGTGAATGTCGTACCATACCATCCCCTTTGGCGTTAGCGAGGCCGCGTCCTCCCATTGCGAGCGCCAGGTTGACCCTCTTACGACTCCGTGTAGCCGGGACAAAACCACGCGTCTTGGATATAGCGTCGACCCATGCCCCCCCCCCCGCTAGGGTCCAGCCCGTCTGGCCTGTCGCCCCCGCATCCCAAAGTCGAAAGACCCCTTTATTCGAGGCTAAGGCGAGACTTCACGTACATGAGTAGATTTTTTCTAGATTTATCGCAGAATATTGCCGAGGTAGCGGACCAAGACAGTGTCATGCTGGGCTGGCCGTTTTTCTTCTTTGCCACTGCTGTGCTGAAGCTCAACCCATGGTGGCGCGGGCCCAGGAAACGCTTTACTTGAGATCCCATGGGTACTAGGTTTTCCTTCTACGACAGCTCATTCAGGGTTGCTGGATCGACACAGAGTTTAGATGGCACAGCTGTCGCCTGAAAAGGCGAGACCGCGGAAGACGGTCCGTTTCCAGGCCAAGGGCCGTTCCCCCAGAGTTTCCCTCGTTCTGTATGGGGAAGGCCTCAAAGCTCGAGTGAGCGTCCTGCCTCGGCCATTTGTCGAAAGGGGGCTAGTTCCTGGGTGCTGGAGATGATTTCCCGTAATCAATGACTCGGGGTTTGGGCATGAGAGCAAGGTCAAGCCTGCACCCAATCGGGCTGTGACATTTTATAAGTGTGTCGATCTTATTGAACAACGTTTCGGGTTATTTTGTCGCTTGCAGTTGTGATTGCTAGAGTGGAGGACTATAACGCAGAAATCAGGGCAATAGATGCTTTTCGGGAATGTCAGGTTTATGAGGATTCGCATCACCAACTCGACACTTTTCTGACAACTGAGTAAACGCTTCTTGATAAAGCCAAGAAAATTAAATAATTAAAAAGCCCTCGAAAGAATACTGAACAAGTGTGAATACGAAAGCTCTGTTATTGAGGTAGTTCTGAGTAGAAATATATATGGCTAGAGGGCATTTCACTGTCAAGAACGGTGCTGGATTTTTTGGTGTCGTTGGAATCTTCCATTCTCATTCTGATAGTTGACAAGAGAGCCACGTCTACTCAACAACTGTCACCTTGAAACTACGTTCACATCGATCAATCGAAGTGTGCCAAGGTGTTAAAACTCTTACTCTTTCCCTACCACGCAGTAGACTTTGTGAGCAAAATACATGTAGCACAGGTGAATAACAGGTTCCACCGTTCAGCTAACTGCTACTATTCGGACTCTTACTGATTCAGTGACCACGAGGGGCGGCCAGATAGTCTATCCTACCCCACCACACCGGAAGCCTCTTCATCTTCTCAAATGTCCAAGTGGTAGATGATGCATACTCATCTCTTTTCGTCCTCGACACCGCTGTTTCCTGCTACCGGCGCCGTGCGGCCCATCCGACGCAGCATCCCCCGCAGCATCGGCACGTCGGCCGCGACAAGCGGGCTCAGCCAGACCGTCTCGCCCGTCGCCTCGTCGCCGCAGGTGACGCTGCCGTTGCCGAGCAGCGTGGGCTGCATGTTTGCGTAGATGGTCTCCCAGCTCTTGGAGGGCACGTCAAAGACCTCGTGGAAGACGCCAATGTGCCCGGGGGCCGAGTTGTTGTACCAGCCCCACGCGCGGCGGTGGACGGCGTCGTGGGCGAAGCGCCTGACGCCGTCCATGTCGCGGAAGTAGTAGACGTTCATGAAGGCGTTGCCGGTGGGTGCTTCGTCGCCCAGCCAGGTCGTGATGGAGTACAGGCCAAACTCGGCGGCGCGGGTCTTGAGGTCCTCGTTGATGGACTTGAAGTGGTCGGCAAACTCCTTGAAACCGGGCGCGAGGGGCCCGAGTGGGTGGTTGCACCGAGCGCCGACGTGGAGCACGACGAGGCCGGTCGAAGCAGGTGAGTCAAAGTTGCCGGTATGGGGGTTGGGCAGCAGAGCTGTAACGCGCCCCGGGAGCACTCGTCGCATGTACTGGTTGGAGCTCGTAGAGAGGACTTGAACCGCCATGTTCACGAGCGTGTGAAGGATCACGGCTAGGACGGGGACCAGGGCATATCTAGGGCTGAGAAAGTACATGAAGCAATATTGGGTCAGGCCGCCAAGGGCCAGAAGGGCTCGGAGAGGAATCGTGTTGTGGATGAGACCCTGATCATGTCGTTAGTCACAATCTTCCACAAAGACTCGGAATGCGGGATGCGAGATGGTAGTTTCTACCTACGTTGAGAGTATTGGCATATGGGCGTTGGCGAGGGGCTTCCTTGGAAGGCTCAAAGACGGGAGTGAAAGTCATCTTGTCATGAAAGGCTCCGTTAACAGGAAGCCGGTTGAAAGCGTGAATAGGTTGATCGGTGATGTCTGCGGTGCTGGTTGGATCGAAAGACTCAACTAGAGGCTGTCGAGCAGCTTTTATGGCTGGCGTCGTTTTTGAACTCCAGACTTTCGGCCCGCCGCGGATCAAGGGCACTCTGAATCATGGCCGATACTACCCCAAGTCAAGGTCGTCATACACTTGCAGTGTCTGGCCTGTCTCCCGGGACGTTGCGGACGTCTCCGGAGATCCCACCCGGGAGTTCCACGTGTGAATGGGTGCCGCTCCTTGGCAGCAACTGAGCCACGTCTGTCCGGTTGAAGACGGTATGACGCCTTGGGTGGGTTTCTTCCGGGCCTAGATCTCGACTTTGCTGCGGTGATCATGGTACTGGCATGTACGGGGCCGATGGCGTAGAGCATTTGAGCACAATGCAACTCTGTGGCTCAGGCTTTCCAATGGCGACACTGTAATTGGTTCGGGCTTTTGTTTTCGGAACGTTATAATTCAACAAGTATGGCTTTCGTGTAATCACATACCAAAGCCTCTCGCCTCGGCCTCGGTATGTTCACTAATCCAGCCATGGTGACTTGGCTAGTGGAAACTCCCGCGTTCCAGCCTACCTAGTCAGGATGCTAGACGGTGTAATTATGTGTTGCCGAGCAGAGGATGGTAATGCCGGAGCTTTTATTGTAATTGTTATCAATATCAATCTCAAAGACCTTGCGTCATTCGATGGTGATTTACTTTGACCATGTTGTGTGTTTCCGTCTGCTTTCTTTCAAATCACCCTGACGAATCTTATTATTTGGGGTTTCAAGTTACACCAAGTCATATAAGCTACAGAAAGGGAAATGGTATATCCAGCACCTCTCCTTACACCCGCAAACTGTTGCGAAGCCATGAAAGTCCATCTTTAAATAGTGACTACCCTATCACATGGCTGAAACGCCCAAATCATACTCATGACCCAAAGCCCATTTCATGGCTTATAGGAAACGCCAAGCCGAACTTCGGCTGCTGTTGCGTAGATCCATAGCTTGTGGTAACTTCCCAGTTATTGGTAGGTGGCAACATGGTATAGGTAGCCTGGCCTGGAGGCTACTGTTGCTGCGCAAAGTATTTCAGCAAATCAAGACAGCGTACGAGCAGGATAAGAGCTTCCTGATGCTCTTGAACCAGAAGTAGTGCCAGTTTCCTCAAGATGTATACACTCAGAATAGCCGCACCTGTATTTTCCTATATATACCCAGCTCTCTTGACAGTTCACAGCCGGAGCCCTGTTATCTACAGTACCGAAGTAAGTCAGACCTCAGATCCTCACCTCTAGCCTTGCACAATGAGGTGTAATTTCCTCGCCATAATCATGCCTCACTTGACAGCTTTGAGCTGCGGAACCGCCAAGTATTCCCTTTCTCACCAGTCTACGGTCTACGCCCCACGTCTACAGGTGGTAAGGAGGCTCGGCGCCTTCCACCGTCTTGTAGACGGCCGTCATGGCAGCCGCAAGATCCTCCGGAAGGGGCCCGGCCTCAAGCGCGTCGAGCGTCGAGTGGAGCTGCTCGACCCTTGACACGCCAAAGATGACGGCGTCGCCCCGTCGCCCGTCCAGGCTGCCGTGGAACGCCGTCCATCGCAGGGCGGCCGCGTGGCCGCTGATGCCGTGCTTCTTTGCGAGACTGAGAATGGTGGCCACGGCGATGCGGACCGGGGGCTTGCGGTAGAGGTAGCAGTAAACCTTGCCCAGGAAGTTCTGTCTCTCTCTCACGTCAGAGGAGGTGAACAAGGCTTTCTAGTGCGGCGCAACTTACATCCTTCTTCCAGCGTCCTGACGAGGCAGAGTGTCCTGAAAACAGGCCGCCGGCAGCGGGACTGGCGACGATATCAGATCAAGTCCGATCGTGAGACTACTGACGAACATACCTGTAGGCATAGAAGGCCATGTTGTGCTTGCGCAGGAGCGGAAACAGTTCCTTCTCGCCCCCCCTCACGATGGCGTTGTAGTGCCCCTCGTACACGCTGGGCTTCGCGTAGCCGTGCTGCTCGCACATGTCGAGGACCTGTTGCACCTCTGCCGCGGAGTAGTTGGACAAGCCGTACTTGTTGAACTTTCCCTCCTTCAAGGCGGCGTCCATTGCTTTCACCGTGTCCTCGAAGGCGGTCTCGCGGTCCGGGAAGTGCAGGAACATGGTCTCGACGGCGGACGTCTGCAGATCGCCGAGCGACTGGCCGATGCTGAGCTCGAGCTTGGCGGGCTGGTGGTCTCCCGGGTCGGCGCTGTGGACCTTGGTGTGGATGGAGAATCGAGAGGAGGCGCCGGCACGACCGAGGCGTGATTCGGAGGCGCCCTGGGCGCTGGGAGAGTAGTCGCGTGCCGTGTCGAGGTCTCTGTATCCGCGGCCGTGGAATGCGTCCAGGAGGGCTTGGACGTCTTGGTCGTTGTCGAAGTGGGAGGTTCCAGGGTCGACGGCAGAGTCGCCAACCTGTTTTTCGCGTTAGCAACGTTGGCTTTGCGTATCGAAGAGGCTCTTACACTATGGGTTCCGAGGATGATTTTGATGGGGGTTTGGGAAGACATGGTGTATATTTATATATAGATGGAGATATAGATATATAGAGAGTAGATATCAAGTGTGAAAGGGGGCCCAGTGAAGGCAGATGCTGGACAAGTTGAGAATGTGACGAGAAGAACAGGTCCTACCGAGTGAGAAGTGCGAATTCCGTGCCTTTTATCTGTCAGTCCCACCAGATAACCTCGTCCGGTGTGTCTCCCGGTTCCCACGCGATGGCCGGGGCAACGAGCTGCAGGGTCCATCTCGGCTTGCCATCGTGATGATGTTGCATGTACAGCTACTTGACACCTGTCAGAATGTACTCCTGCTGTGGCCCTCACCCACATTTTCTCAGGGATACCCTGCCTTTGAGGAATTTGCCAGAGTTTCCGTGGTTATCACACGTCACATCACCCATGTTGCCTCGAGGTGAGCCCACACACGGCGGAGGCGGCAGTGACAGGAGGCATCGGGATGACCGTCTCGTTGTGACGAGTGTTTGATGCTGATTATTTGCTGAGCTATGTGATGATGACCTCTAGATGTCTGCATCACGAACAGCTGCACATACATGTAGGTCAAGGGAGAATCGACAAAGGAGAGGAGATAAACCTTTATTCTTCATTCCTCTCCCTTGAAAGCCTCAGAACCAAGTCCGCCTAGTACAACAGCTTCACGGAGTCTTAGAGACGGAGCTGAGAGGACCACCTGGAGTGTCAGACGAGCTTCACTTGCTTAATTCGAGTCTCGTCTGGCCAACCGCAGTTTCTCAAGGTAGGCGGTGCGTCATGTTACCATGATCCCTGAGCTCCTGTTGTTCCCCGCAAAGAAAGCACATCAGTAATATCTACAGTTTCTCTATACCAGACTCCTCAACACCCCCCCCCCCCCCTTTGACCCCCTTTTTCCCCACCCCCCCCCCCCCTTTGACGCCATTTTTTCCCCTACTCCGCCTTGGGGCTCGGCCTGAACCTCGAAGTCGAGGCCGCCTTGCCGGCCAGCTGCCTGATGCGCTGGCCGCTGGTCATGTCAAAGACGGAAACGTCGGCGCCGACCTCCTTGGTCATCCACACGCGCAGCTCGACGGCCACCAGCGAGTCCATGCCGTACGCGTTCAGCGGCCTGGAGGGGTCGAGGTCCGCCAGCTCGTAGCTGAGGATCTTGGACAGCTGCGCCAGCAGGGCGTCGAGCACGACCTGCTCGGCATCCTCGGCGGAACCGGCGGCCGCGATGAGGTCGCCGACGGAGCGCTTCGAGGAACCCTGCTTGCCGGGCAGGGAACCACCAGGAACCACCACCACCACCACCACCGCCGCCGGCACCGTGCAGAACGAGGTGGTTGTACATGGGTTCGCGCTGCCACGTCGGCTGCTCGGCGCCCTCGTCGGCCGAGTACCTCGGCAGCCAGAGCCTGGGGATGATGACCTGGGCCTCGTTGGACCTGAGCCCCGCGCCCTGGACACCGGGGCGGCGGCGGCAGTAGTAGTCGAGCGCGTTGACGAGCTCCTGGACGGACATGCTCGCCCAGCCGATGGAGAGCAGGTACTCCCTCAGCATGGGACGGGCGGCGACCATGCCGGCGTCGGTGAGGACCGGCGCGTCGAGGGCGGCGACGTTGTGGCCTTGGGCCGAGAGGAACCGGGCCATGGCGTCCTGGAAGGCGTTGCCCGCGCTGTAGTTGGCCTGGCCGGTGTTGCCGGTGACGCTGGTGAGGGACGAGAGCATGACGAAGAAGTCGAGCGTGGAGGCGGCCGTCTTGGAGGAGAGCACCTCCCACAGGTTCTTGCTGCCGGCGACCTTGACGTTGAGGGCCTCGGTCCACTGGTCAAGGGTCATCTGGCTGAAGACGTTGTCCTGAAAAGAAGGCCAGACATGTTAGCCGAGTTCTTGTTCTTGTTATATCCTACTGTGAGTTGTTGAGTCAAGACTTACGTTGAGGACCGTCGAGGCCTGGATACATCCGCGGACAGGCGGCAGACCAGAGAGGGCCGAGGAGATGGCCGTCTCCAGCGCCTCCTTGTTCGTGATGTCGCAACAAGGGGTGACGATATCGACCCCGTTGGCCTGCAGCTCGCCCACGAGAGCCCGGGCATCCTCGTCCACCGGCCCCCTTCTCGAGGTGACGACGAGGTTGCGCGCGCCCTGGCTCACCATCCAGCGGATGATTTCCAACCCCAGCCCGCCGAAACCGCCGGAAACGACGTAGGTCGCGTCCGGATCGAACTCGGCACGCGGTCTGCTCGGCGCGACCACGGGGACCACGGCCTCGGGGTCTACCTCGACGACGATCTTGCCAATGTGCTTGCCCGACTGCATGAAGCGCATGGCGTCCTGGATCTTGGAAACGGGGTACCTGGTGATGGGCGTCTTGCGCTCGAGCCCGCGGCCGACAACGCTGTCCATGGCGCGCTCAAAGAGGTCGTCGAGCCGGGCCGGGTCCGTCTGGCGCATGTAGTTGAGCTCGAGGGCCTCGAAGCGCACGCCGCGGGCAAAGGAGGCCATGGAGATGCGCGACCGCGACTCGATGTCGGCCAGGCCGATCTCGGCGAAGCTCCCAAACGGCGCGACGAGCTCCCAGGTGGCCCGCAGCGCGTCTCCGGACAGGCTGTTGATGACGAGGTCCACGCCGCGGCCGCCCGTCATGCGGCGGACGCCCTCCTTAAAGGTCAGGTCGCGGCTGGAGAAGATGTGGTCGCGCGGCAGGCCGTACGTGCGCTCGAGGAAGTCCCGCTTCTCGACGCTGCCGACCGTCGCGAAGATCTCGACGCCCTCGCGCTGGGCGAGCTGGATGGCGGCCTGGCCGACGCCGCCGGCCGCCGCGTGGACGAGCAGGCTGGGCTTCCGGCCGCCGCGGCACCGGCGCAGGCGCTTCTCGAGGTCGCCAATGTCGTACAGGCAGGCGTAGGCCGTGGTGTAGACGATGGGGACGACGGCGGCGTCGGCAAAGGACTGCGTCTCGGGTACCTTGGCCAGCGTGCCCTCGGCGCCGCGGCCGTAGGTGGAAAAGGCGCCGTTGAAGGTGAAGCCGAAGACGCCGTCGCCTGGCCGGAAGCGGGTGACGCCCGCCCCCACCCTCGTGACGATGCCGGCGGCCTCGAGACCGACGGGCGTCTCCTGGATCTTGCCGAGCATGACGGCCAGGTCCTTGAAGTTGACGGCCGTGGCCATGGTCCGGAACTCGACCTCGAGGTCCTGCAGAGCGGTCGGGTGCAGGTGGTCGCTGGCGAAGCGCAGAGAGCCGAGGAGGCCGACGGTCTGGATCTGGAGACGCAGCGGACGGCTGGGGTCTGCTCCAAAGGCAACGTCCGAGGTGTCGTCGTCGTTGGGGGCCTGGCTGATGTGCTTGGTGACGGCAGGGGCCTCGACGAGGCGTGGGACGGTGACGAGGCCATCGACGACCTTGTACGACGTCTCCATGTGTCCCTTGCTCTGGGACAGACGGGCGTCGACCTCGACAATCTTGTCCGCCACGGTGTCGTTGCTCTCGCGGGGGTCGAAGGTGAGAATACAGAACTCGAGGTCGGGTCTCTCCAGACGAATGCTGGCAGCAAAGCCGTTGACGAGGGCCGTGTCCGGGGACGACTCCCTGTTGACCCAGAGCAGACGCTTGCCGGTGGTCATGGTCTTGACGGCCGCCAGGACGCTGTCGTCGGCCGAGACGAGCAGAGGCGTCTCCAGCTCCGTGAGGACGATGGCAGTGCTCTCTGCGACGTCTTCCTCGGGAGCTGCCGCCGTGAGCTGCGAGTACTGCGAGATGGTGGCAGTCTTGGCCGACACGTTGCTGGCCTGGAACGACGATGCCAGCTTCTCGGCCACGACGCTCTGGACGCTGGAAGAGAGGAGGTCCCCGACGACGTAGTAGGTGCCAGACGCCGCACTGCCGTTGTCGGTCTTGTTTGAAGGACGAGTGCTCAACACAGCAATGGACGAGTCGCCATCAGCAAGCACGGCGTCGATGCTGACCAGGCCAGACTCGGCAAGGTACTCGCCCCAGGTGCTCGCGACGATGGGGTCAGGCGCAGCGGTCAGCAGGAGCTTGCCGCCGCCGGGCTGGAGGAGACCCAGACACCTGTTCAGGAAGCCATCCATGTCCGCGTTGGGAATCAGGCTGACGGGGGCGAGCACAACATGGTACGACGCCGACTCGAAGCCCTGGGAGGCCGGCTCGTCCGCGGCGTTGAGGACCTTGAACTGCACGGAACGCTCCGAGAGGCTCTTCTGCGCCTCGTCCAAGGCCGAAGACGAGCCCGCCGTCAAGTCGTACTGGGCGTAGCGCTGGTCCAGGGCCGAGAGGACATGCTTGGTCAAGGCAGCCGTCTCGGTCCCGTTGCTGATGTCGATGAACTTCATCGAGGGGTTCTTGTGAGCAAGCGCGCCGAGGTACTGCTGGAACCCGTCCGGTCCAGCAAAGACCTTCTCCGTCTCCTCGGCGCCGAGGAACTCGGGGTCCGTCTGCCAGTCAATGTTCCACGCCCGGTGGCGGGGGTCCTGCTCCGAGGCCGCCTCGTCGTCGCCGCCGTCAACCTCGGTCACGACGCAGCCCGACACGCGCATCATGGGCTCCCCGGACGCGCGGTCGACGGCCGTGCAGGACATGAGGTGCTTCTTGCGGCCGTGGGCGTCCGAGTCGGCCAAGACGAGGTAGCCGTCCGCGGGATGCTCCGACGCGGAGACGTAGAGCTCCTCCATAAAGGACAGCACGATGGCGCTCTTCTGCCTCCTGGCCGGGTTGGAAACGAGAGGCACCAGACACGCCTGGAGCGCGCCGTCGAGCGTCGTCGGGTGGATCAGGTGAGGCTGGAGGTAGTTGTGCGGCATCATCGTCTTCAGCAGGGCCGTCGTGGGCTTGACCTTTGCCAGGGTGACGCCCGCATCGTGGTCGACGACGGCCTCCTCGACCGTCTGGAACGTCGGGCCGAAGACGAGGCCGACGCTCTCCCAGGCCCCGTACATCTTCTGGGACGTCACCTGCGTCTTGCACGTCCTCTCGGCCTCGTCGATCCTCCGCGCGCAGTGCTCCCTGAAGGCGCGCTCCTCCAGCCCGCCGTCGACGGCCGTGACGCCGTCGTCGTACTCGACGAGAACCTGTCCGCAGCAGTGCTCGCGCCACTCGTCGTCGTCCTGCGCCGTGCACACCTGGAACTCGCGCCACGCCGCCGCCTTGGCCTCGAGCGCGGCCTGCTTCACGGGGCGGAGGTACAGGTGCGACTCGACGCCCAGCGCGCCCTCGGGCACCTGCAGCGCCGAGTGGAACGACACCTCGCGGAAGCGGACGCCCTTGACGGTCCTGCCGGCGTTCGAGCGCTCGGCGAGCTGCCGGCACCCCTCGATGGCCATGACGAGCATGCCCGCGGCCGGGTACAGCACGGAGCCCGCGATGGTGTGGTGCTCGACCCACGGGTTCTCCGACAGCCGGATCCAGTTGCGCCAGATGGCGTCGTGTTTGCCGTCCCAGTCGTTGACGGGCGCGCCGAGGAGCTCGTGGCGCGGGTACGGGCGGAAGCGGAAGTTCCTGCTGAGGCGGCACTCGTTCCAGTACTCGCGCGAGTGGTTGAACGGGTAGCGGGGGAGGTCGATCATCATGGACGGCTGGGCTCCGGGGACGCGGTTGACCTTGAGCAGGTCGACGTCGATACCGCGAGTGAAGAGAGATCCGACTCCGGCCATGAGGACCTCGAGGTCGGGCTCGCCGCGCTTGAGCAGCTGGTGGTACTTGACATGGCCGCTGGGCCTGACGTCCTGGATGATGTTGCGCAGGGGACCTTGCAAGGCCGAGTGAGGCCCGACCTCGATGACGTCCGTCACGAGAGGGGACAGGTTGCCCTCGCCTGTGATATCCATCTTGGCCTGGAGCATGGCAGTGGCAGACTCGTTGAACCGCACAGGAGAGGTCAGGTTGTGCGTCCAGTACTTGGCGTCTCGCAGCTTGGAATGCTGGATATGTGTGCCAAACGCCGACGAGAAGAACTGCACCTCGGGGACGTCGACCGACCGAGAGCCCGGCTGGATGGCTCCGATGCGCTCCGTGTACTCCTTGGCGATGGGATCCATGAGTCTCGAGTGGTAGGCCATCTCGACCTTGAGCCTGCGCGCAAAGACCTTTTCCTCGCCGAGCATCTCGACGAGCGCCTCAACCTGCGCAGCGTCTCCGCTGACGGTGTGGCTGGTCTTGCTGTTCATGCAGGCGACGGCGAGCTTGCCGACGGACTCGAAGCCAGACCTGCTGTTGACGCGGTCGATGGCCTCCTGCGTCTTGTCCAGACTCAGTCCGACGGCGGCCATGGTGCCCCTGGGCTGAGTCGGAGAGCTGGCCAAGCTGGCCGAGAGCTTGCCTACAGACGTGTGATTAGAGAGAGTTTGTCTGGTTCGAAGCAGAGAGAGTAAAAGAGGGAGAGTATAGATGTGTAAGAGTGAGGGAGAGTAAGAGTAGGAGTAGGAGTGAGAGTGAGAATGAGAGTAAGAGTAAGAGTGAGAATGAGAGTAGGAATAAGAGTGAGAGTAAGAGTAGGAGTAGGAGTGAGAGTGAAGGTGAGAGTGAGAGTGAGAGTAAGAGTGAGAGGTGAGAGGTGAGAGAGAGTGTGTGTGAGAGTGAGAGTAAGAGTGAGAGTAAGAGTCAGAGGTCGACTTACCACGCCAGTACGCGATCCTCCAGGCGCACTCCCGCGAGATGGCGCCGGCAGAGTAGGCGGCCGCAATCTCTCCGGAAGAGTGGCCGACGACGGCACGAACCGCCACGCCCCAGTCCTGGAGGAGGTCGACCAGGGCGACCTGCAGCGCCGTGCACAGCGTCTGCGAGTACTCGGCCCCGTTGACCAGAGACTGGTCCGCAGGCTTCGCGAGCTCGTCTGGCATCGAACCGCGTCGTCAGCACCAGTGTCCCAAAAAAGCACGCGATCCGGATGTCAACTCACCACTGACGGACCACGGGCATCCAATCCTCTTCAGGTACGCGTCCGCGGCCTCGATGCTGGCCCGGTAGACGTCGTAGTACATCAGCTCCTTGCCCATGCGCGCCCACTGCGCCCCCTGGCCGGTGAAGACGCACGCGACGCCCGGCTCCGAGGCGACGCGCGTGGCCTGCTGGCCCTGCGCCAGCAGGTCCTCCAGGGCGGCCGACGAGTTGGCGACGACTGCGGCACGCCAGTTAAAGGTCGACCTCTTGGCCGCTAGGGTGTAGCTGAGGTTGTACAGCGGCTCCGTCATGGTCGGGAGGTAGGTCTTGTAGGCGTCGCAGAGGCGGGAGATGCCGTCTTGGTCGTGGCTGCTGAAGACGAACAGCTGTGGCGAGAAGAGAGAGCCGTTGATGACCGGGGCCGCTTGGATGACTGTGGACACACACGAGGTTAGCATTTCTGCTGACGAACTGCTGAATGGAGAGACAAGAAGGGGGTGGTACGACGTACGAGCATTGCCTGGCAGGCGAGGTGCCTCGACGGTCCGATGAGGTGCGGTGTAGCCGTTCTCGTTGAGAAAGTGAAGAGCGTCTTCCAGGACGACGTGGGCGTTTGTGCCCGAGACTCCAAACGAGTTGATGGAAACTCGACGGACGCCCGAGGGAGTCTTGGGCCAGGGGATGGATGTTGTCGGGAAATGCAGATGCCACTCCTCTGGGATCTTGGTGTTCCTCTCCTTGAACCATGCGTTGGCCGGGATGATTCCCTTTTCGACGCAGAGGACGCCCTTGATAAAGGACGCGATGCCAGAGTTGCCCTCGGTGTGTCCAATGTTGCTCTTCAACGCTCCGATGTGGAGAGGCTCTTGCGCCGAACGATACGGGGTGAACATCTCGCTAATGGCAGCGGCCTCGGTCGGGTCGCCCACGTTGGTGCCGGTTCCGTGGGCCTCGAAGAAGCGCGTCTCGGCAGGGTCGAGGTTGGCTTGGGCGTAGGTCAACCTCATGAGCTCGGCCTGGGCCTCCTTGGCGGGGGCTGTAAGACCGGGAGAGTGACCATCGTGGTTGCACCCGGAGTTGCGAATAACGGCACGAATAGCTGTTTGAAGAGCAGAGTCAGCGTCTGGAACTCGGTTCTTGGAAGTAGGTAACACGCAGAAAGGGTAACGTACTGTCTCCGTCGCGAATAGCATCGGACATCCTCTTCAGGACGACCGCTGCGATACCCTCACCTCTACCGTATCCGTTCGCTCGCTTGTCGAAGCTGAAAGAGGTGCTGGCGGGATCCAAGACACCGAGCGCGTTCAGCTCGAGACCCATCTCAGGGGAGAGCAAAACGTTGGTGCCGCAAGCAATCGCCTAGTGACACGACCTGTCAGATTCACGACGCAAATCTTTCCGACGTGGCATCTCCAAGACTTACGACGTTGCAGTCGCGCTGCTTCAGGCCAACAACAGCCTGGTGAAGAGCCACCATGCTGCTGGAACAGGCCGTGTCGACGCTCAGAGCCGGACCCCTGAGGTCGTAGAACCACGAGACGCGACCGGCCAGCGTGCTGGCGATGGTGCCGCACGCCGTATACGTCATGGGCACGTCCACGTCCTTGATGAGGAGATCGCGAAAGTCCCACATGAAGGCTCCCGCGTACACTCCCGTCGACGAGCCCCGCATGTCCGCCATCGTGTACCCGGCGTTTTCCATGGCCGTGTAGGTGCACTCGAGCAGCATGCGCTGCTGGGGGTCCAGGTTGGCAGCCTCGGCGGGCGTCATGGCGAAGAAGGGCGCGTCAAAGGCCTTGACGTTGGCCTCCATGAAGTGGCCCTCCTTTCCGCCAATCTACGTCGTCTCCAACGTCAGCCGGCCCCAACCCATCAGGTAGACTCGGGGACCAACTTACCACTCCATCTCTGTGGTTGTCGGGATGCCAGAAAGCTTCTGCGTTGTACCGATCCGCCGGCACGGGTTTCCGGGCAGATCGCCCAGCGACGAGAAAGTCAAAGAACTTTTCGACGCTGTCGCCGTCGCACGGCAGCTTGGCGTCCAGGCCAATGACAGCAATAGGCTCAGCCATTGTGGATGTGATTTGAAGAGAGGGGAGAGGGGAAGAGAAGAGAGGGAGACAGGCAGAAAGGCAGAGACGGAGGGAGATTCAGACTGTGGTATGGCCTGGCTCTTTGTTGTGGACTGAGCGTGATGAACAGAAATGGCGAGAGCTTGCTGTCCAAAAGAGTTGCGGATTATTCCCATGTATGAATGTTGATCCAGCTTCCAGAGTGAGCCCACGTGGCTCATCGTTCTTCCTCTCGATCTCCCTTGTTTTCCACCATCGTTGCTGTTGCGACTCGCGACGACCTCAACAAACAGAGTCAGGGTCGCGCCGATCGCGGACCTGTCCAGGCGCGTTTCCCAGGACATGACGACGCCCTCGAGAGACCCCTAATGCCAGAGAACCTAAATCTCTGGGGCAAAGCAACATCATGGAACAGACGGCCCCTGACAATACCATGGGCGTACGACTTGCCGGTGAAGGTGACGATACCTGGTTGGCGTTCACCGCCGAAGTCTCCCCCATTGGGACTGTGCTCCTACCAGGCTTTGTCGTAGGGGGTTCCGTGCGTGCCGTGGAGACCGTTGTGAGTGAGCGTATTAGTGTGATGATGTTGAAGAGGCCACGATATGAGTTCACCTCGGTGGGCAGCATCCCAACAGGGCATGATCTTGACATGACACGTATACGCCTCATCCCGAAGAACCTGGTTTCAGACAGGGCCCTATGCTACGTAGTCAACTCTCCTTTCTCTACTGTACGCAGTGGCTGGGGATCTTCACCGTCTTCAGTTCAACGATTCAGTGCTGTACGTTTAGCAAGGATCGGGAGGTGGGCGGCTCTGAATAACCTCGCATGTTTCACGGCAAACCCACTGAAATGATCATGGTAAATGCTTCGTCGTGGCGGAGTCGCCGATCCTCAAAGTGCTACAGCAATATGCGTTACTTCCATCGTCCACATCTCTGGCAAGTGGCCGTGGAGTGTTTCCCCCTCCAGTGAGCGTCTGGGGTTGAGGCTGAGTCTACCAACTTCCACTTCGGGGACTACTCGTGCCGATAGGGCTGCTGCTCATCAGTGGTGGGTCCAGCAACATCACGGTCAACATGCCATACTGCGCAAGTATGGATACGCTGGGAAACATGCTGGCAAGACATCATGTGAAATCGGCTAGGCGCCATGGCGGTACGGAGGCGTGGGGGAGGGTCTTCGGGGCTGGAGCGGCCTCGGACTCTTCGGCTTAACCCCATCACCCTTCGTACAAGTGGACTTGATATCCATTTGAGTGGGTTTCCAAGACTCTGGTAGACAAGTCGTCTCGGGTTACACCCACAGTCTACTATATATAGCACCCCCGTGCCGGGACCGTAGCCGGGGCAATAAAGCACAATATGGCTGCATTGGCCCATACTGGATCAAATCATTTGAGTGCATGAGTCGATGATGCAGCCACAAGGCATAAGCTCCACTCGGATTGGCACATACTATCAGATTCTTGGCCGTTATCTATCGACGTGTTTACTGTGTATAGAATGCTCCATGTCAGGATGAACTGATACAACGTATCCGTAATCGTACACTCCGAGATGGTAGCATTCGCTAAGCAAACGAGACAATGCCTATAGCTAATTCCCTCAATTCAGCCAGCAGGACGTTCCTCGCCCCAGGACGACAAAAAGTGTCTACGGACACGAAACGCTTACCACCTACGTAGACCGCGGAAACTCGTAATTAGCGGTGTGCGGAGTTCACGACGTGGCTTATATAAGGTAGTGGGGGCGGCTATGGGGCGCCTGCGGTAGTTGACAGGTACCATGTACAGGTACCTTAGCGCTGGGTACCGCCGTGAAGCCATTCGCGAGTCGCGACTAGTGCGGCGCCGGCGAGACGACTACCGCGAATCACACGCTAGGCGCTCTGGACCTCAAACAGCAGCATCGTTGACTCTTCTTCTGTGTGAACACCTTTTGGTTACTGAAAGGGCTGGATGGTGTCGAGAGGAGAGTATCGAAACGGACTTGGCTCAAGAAAGGAGTTCGATGCCTGGGCAGAAGGAATAGAGGTTACTTTGATGGAGTAATTGTCCAAACTATGGAGACAAGGGTAAGCTGATGACACATGTCGAAACCCAAAGACACGACATAACGAGGTGAAAAACGTGGTCTCCTATTATCAGCGTAGCACTGCAGAAGGTGTAAGCCCAGGCTAAAGGCTCACGACTTTGTGATGCCTATTCACACCCTCAGAATCTAGTCTATCCCACGGTACTCAAAGTACTCTGTCCACTCCGCGTCCTCCACCAACTTGGGCACGAGCTCCTTCTCCATCGTAATGGCAAACGTGCAACCCTCGTCGGCGGCGGCGGCCGCCGATCCCACAGGCGGGTAGATGAGAACCACACCCGCCGTGACCAGGTCTCCCCACACGTGTCGATGCGTGATGGGTTTCGCGAACCCAAAGTCGAACGCGCTGACATCCGCCGGGCGGTGGTCCGTGACGAACATGCTCATCGGCGGGTGGGCGTCGACGCGCAGGCTGATGGTCCGCTTGTCCCTGATCGGCGCGATGAGGTCGATCAGGAGGCCCAGGTGCTGCTCGTTGCAGCTCTCCGTCAAGGCGCGGATGTACCCCGCAAGCTTGGAGAGCGGAGCGTCCGAGACGACGTCGGCGACGGTGAGGGCCGGCACCGGTGCCGTGTCGGAGAAGGCGCCTGCCACGACGTTGCGCATCATTCGCTCCGGCACGGGCGGCTTGCTCAGACGCGGCCGCATGTTGACGGCCTCTCCCCACCAGAGCGTCGCGGACGGGTCCGGGTTGTGGAGAGGGGCGCGGACCTTGGACAGCATTCGCCAGATGTAGGCGCACACGGCATCGTACGTCGATATCCAGTGAGCCTCCGGGTCCGTCGGGGTTGCCAGCTTCTTCAGCGCTTCAGCTTTGCGCTTGGGCAGGTGGAAGAGCACAGGTTGCTGCTCGCGGTGGCCGGGATGCTTTGCTGGAACGGGAGGTCCGTCAACGAGGCTCTCGGCCGGCAAGGTCTTGGTGAAGCGTGACGCATCAATGCACGCGGGGTCCCATGACGGGAACGCAGTTGCGTTGAAGATGGCGTGGCAGTTCTCTGCGAGCTGGCGGGTGAAGTTGCTCCAACCCATGACGTCGCAAGAGTAATGATGGTGATGCATGCTCAAGATAAGACCACCTTCCAGCAGGTTGAGCTGGTATGCCGAGACTGCCGGGCTTCTGTCTGGGATGGCCTCCGGCCTTTCACCCCACGTCAACTCGGGAATGCCTACGCGCAGAGCATGTTAGTCAAGTCTTGAAGATCCAGTCCACTCATACGGCATGAATGACACGAGCAAAAGAGAACAACTCACTCCACAGGTTGACGTCCTGAAGACTATGGCCAGAAAAGTGAGCCTTCTCGATGGCGTCCAGAGATGGATGCTCGCCTTTGGGATCCAGCCGGTGAACAACGAATTGCACAGCTGAATCCTTCCTCTTCACAAACGACAAGCCGCCTTCGGGGTCATGTTCGATGGTGCCGCACATGTAGCGGGCCTGGCTGAGAGTCCTCTGCAGTCCAGTCTTTACAACCTCAACCGCCTCACTTTTCTTGGCGTCTTCAAGGCGGAAGAAGAGGACATAGTGGTTGTAAGCGCACTGAGGCGTAGGATCCAAAGTCGAGAGCTTGAATCTCTCTTCCTCGGGGTCCTGTTCCCAGCCCAAAGGGCGGAGCTGAAAGACCTCGCGCGACGACATGACAATATGTTTTTGAAGGGGATGACTGGGCGATGGCGCGATGGCAGGTAGGAAAGCGTCAAAAGCGCATGTAGCTGGGCTTGACGACGTATACAGAGCGGCAACGAGATAAACCAGCTGGCTGGCCGCTGGCGTTTCGACCACCCTGGGCTTCAGTGACTTGACCTACGTTCCATTCAAAGTACATCTACATAACACCTCCCAAGGGTCCAGAAATCTCCAGGGAGCCGGCTCCTTGTAGCACAAGTGGGCCAGGTCTCAATTGACCCCACGATGTTGCGGTTCCACTTACAACAGGTGCGCGTCTATATTGCCGGATGCTACGAGGTCGGGGCAGAATCCCGAGCCGGTCCGGTGAATAAATTATGAAATCATGTACCCTGGCCTTGACGGGCGCAAGCGCAGTACGTGTACTTGTACGAACAAGACACGATACATGATGCATCGACCACGACCGCCAGGCCAGACCACGAAGCTTCCACAGCCTCCACGGCTTGAACCGTCTTGGTAGTTGACCGCCTTGTGCCCTACCTAGGGCTCGGCGGCTGGGTAATGTGAAGACAACAGAGCCAGTAATCTTGCTCGTAATATGCAGTCGATGACCTCCCCCTCTTGACGCACCGTTACCTTGAATCTCGTTGCAGAACCTGGACATACGCAGTAGACACCAAGATGCTGGCTGCCGTTGTCATCTTGGGCATCCTCTGCTACCTCTACCTTCGGAGGAAGAGCAACGACAACCTCCCGCCGGGACCCAAACCTCTCCCCTTTGTTGGCAATCTCCGGGACTTACCCCCGAGTGGGAAGCCCGAGTACCAGCACTGGCTCAAGTTCAAAGACACCTACGGGCCCATCAGCCGCGTGACGATCCTGGGCCAAACCATCATCATCCTCCACGACCGCGAGGCCGCCCACGACCTGCTCGTCAAGTCCTCGACAAAGACCTCCGGGCGCCCGTACATGCGCTTCGCCGACATTTGCGGCTTCGCATCGCTCCTCAACCTCCAGCAGTATGACGGGACGTTCCGCCGGCACCGGAAGCTCGTGCACCAGCAGTTCGGCACCAAAGCGGTTGCCGCTCGGTATCGAGACAACATCGAGCCGGAATCGCACCGCTTTCTGCTGCGGCTCCTCGAAGACCCTGCCAATCTCGTTCAGCATATCAAGACGTGGGTTCATCCGGGTCGTGTGTTTGATGCCGTCAAGAGGTCCGCCAACTCGTTGCTGACGCCATCCATAGTGAAGCCAGTGCCATCATCTTGAGAATCACGTATGGCTATTCCATCTCACCGGGCAAAATCGACCCGTTGGTTCGTCTGATTGATCGGACCATGGACGTCTTTGCGCTCGCAACAGTCCTCATGGGGCGGGCCGTGGACGTGTTGCCCATCCTCCAGCACCTCCCGGAAGGCTTCCCCGGAACCTCGTTCAAGAAGCAAGGCCGAGAATGGGGCCAGCTTTTGCAGACGACGCAAAACGTGCCTTATTCCTTCGTCCAGAAGAAGATGGCCAGAGGAACTCACGAGCGGTCTTTCGTCTCGTCGCTGCTCGAGAAAGAGGACAGTGCTAATGATGAGGTCAAGCACGACTTCACAGAGGATGACATCAAGAAGACGGCCCTGGTCATGTACGGCGGAGGTGCCGACACCACCGCCTCGGCCATCCACAGCTTCATCCTCGCCATGATACTGTACCCCGACGTCCAGAAAAAGGCACAGGCCGAGGTCGACAGCGTCATCGGTCGCGATAGGCTGCCTGGTTTCGAGGACCGGGAAAGCCTGCCGTACGTCAACGGCGTGGTGAAGGAAGCCCTGCGCTGGCTGCACGTGGCGCCGCTGGGCGTGGCCCACAGAACCGACGAGACCATCTCCTACGGGGGATACCACATCCCCAAGGGCGCGTACCTGCTGCCCTCGATCTGGTGGTTCTTGCACGACCCCAAGACGTATGCGGATCCGGATGCCTTCGACCCCGATCGCTACCTGGCCCCTCGCAACGAGCCGGACCCCACGGACGAAGCTTTTGGTTACGGTCGCAGGATATGCCCTGGCAGGTTCCTGGCGGACGAGAGTCTCTTCATCACCATTGCGCGTCTGCTGGTGACCTTTGACATCAAGAAGGCCGTGGACGCGTCGGGCAAGGAGATCGACCCAGAGATTGTTACCACGAGTGGCTTGATCTGCCGCCCGGTCGACTTTCCCTACAGCATCAAGCCGAGGGGTGAAAAGGCCATCGAGCTCATCAGATCAGTGGAAGGAAAGCACCCGTGGGGTGACGAGGATGCTCAACTGGTCCAGGATGACTTGCATGAGTGATTGGAACGGCTCGTGTTGATAAATGAAGAGCCAGAAAGAAGTCAACAGCGTTACTCTGCTGGCATTGCCATCGTCGCAAGTCTTTGATTGGAAATGTTACTCCTACTCTCTCAACTCTCCAAGATGTGCACATTTGCCAAGTATGCTACGTTACTGCTCCTCACGGCCCCGTTCAAGCGGCCTTGATGGAACGGCAATGACTCGGGCCACGCATAGTCGTCGGGTCTATCGGATGCGGCATCTCGGTCAGAATGCACCAGAACTAGTATCTTTGTGCCAACACGGTCGCTGATCAGAGCATGGGGGTTAAGTAGACTTTAGATCCGGGGGGTGGGAGTCTGGAAGAGGTGGGCCTCACTAATGTGGCCCTCGTAAACATGGATATGAGGTGTGAGAGCTACAATAGGGCAAAGCGCGCGGCACGGAACGACTTTAAACACCGAGGTTGGCAGAAGTACCCGTCGTATATAGGGAGGACAAGGATCTGGGTCCCCGGCACTCGTTCTCGCTTATACAGCACAGGACGTCCCCAACGTCAACTAAGCAGAGTCATTCGAGCTGCACGGGCGCTCAGAGGTTGGCTGATGCAGCGAGACAGTGGCACATTGAGAGAGCCAGGTCACGCCTGTCGTGTTGTTATTCTGATTACTCAGTAGGTGGGTTATCCGCCAGTCTCAGCCGCCTCGACCCGCTTGGCTGGCATGATGTGTGTTGATCTTGACACGTCAGCATCACGGAGTGTTCCGTGCCAGTTGAAAGGAGGAGTGGAATGTGGAGTTATGGCAGTACTATCGTGCTAGAAATTTAAGCCAGACGATGACAATCTGGCTGTAATGTTGGCGATGCAGCTGTAATGAAGAGCATGGGTTCGTCCGTCTTACCAACTCAGCGACTGGAGTTAGACAGAATAGAGTAGACGAAAAAAAAAAGTCCGAACTACGGAGTACGATGGGGCTGGTTGTTGTTTCATTTACACGGGCCAGCTCCATCCTTGTCGAAGCTTGGAAGTACCCATGCAAGAAACGAGGTGTTTAGTACACATGTCTCGGCGATAAAATGCCGGCATTCAACTGAGCCGTTTGAACTTGAGTAGTTACAGCGCTGATCTCGCAAGCAAGTCAATGAAGATGTTGGTTTATCCGGAGG
>RYZW01000344.1:0-41946 GCA_004367215.1 Colletotrichum trifolii
TTATAGATTAGATAGCTTACTATTTCTCTAAAACTTTGAGTATTTAAATCCTAAGAATTCCAGAAACTTCAAAATTCTACTTAACTACAAGAATAACCTTTAAGATTTTTATAAGATATTTATACTTAATAGAACTTAATAATTATAATATATATTTAAGCTAGACTCCTCTACCTAACTATTAATATATAATTCTAGAAATAGAAAAAAAACTAAGAAAATATATTTTTAAGTATAGAATAGGAAAGCTTAAATATCTTACTTAATATTATAAAACCTTTCATTTTATATACTAACCTTATTAGTTATATATAAGATATTACCCCTAAATATACTTTCACTCTCCTTCAAATTATTTTACTATATTTATAGATATATATTACTACTCTAAAAAGGAAAACTAATAATAATAATTATAATTAGATATCTATAATTACTAATACTACTTTAAATAGAAAGAATAAATTTAAAAAGTATATTAATATACCTTTGAAATTAAATCCTTTTTAGGTTTATAGTATTACTACTCTTTTAATTCTAATTCCTAGTACTTCAATCTCCTACATATAAAATACCTAGTTTAACTTTAGTCAAACTCTTAGACTTTTTCTAAATACCAAGACTTTCAACGATAATTTAAATAAGATTTCATCAAAGTTTATACTAACTAATACTATTTAAAAACCTAGCAAATTATCTAATAAACTACTAATATTCAGCCTTAAAGTTTATTTAGCTTTATATAAATAATATAATTTAGTAGTCTAATGAAAAACAAAATATTTATAATAATCTATTATAATAATTATATGTATCAAATATCTATAAAATTCTTAATTAAAAATATAGTAAACCTAGAATATTTATAATAAATACTTTAATATAAATATATTTATTTTATTTATTAAACTATTAGAATACTTCTAATTATTATTATAATTATACTTACTAGTAAAATAACTTAAGTTTTTTTAGTTAAAACTAGATTATAGCTATCCCCAGTACAAAAGTATTTATATTATAGCTATAAATTATCTCTATATTTAAATAACTTCTATTCCTCTTAAATATTTATTTAGCTTAATATATAATATTTACTACTATTTCTAATTCAACCTCTTAGCTAAGATAATTTCCAAACTCCTTACTATTAAGGTTAAGTAGTCAAAAAAGACCTGGTTATTCTATTCATAATTAGAAAAAATACTTAATAAAAAAGATAAAGCTATTAAAATAACTAAAGAATACTAGTATACTATCTATACTACTTTTAACTATAGTTCTCTTTAAGATAAAGTAAAAGTGAAAAATTACTTTTATATTTATTAGTTACTTACTAACTCTTTAATTGAAATTTTCCCCAAAAAGAGTATTTATAAAAATAGAATTAGTATTATTCTAATAGAGATATAATTAAAAGTAATAACCTTAATAATAATAATAAGTTTAGTTAATTTAGTATTTAAGCTTCTAAGAAGAACTTTACTCCTCTTTTAGACTTCTCTTTTTTATTAAATTTCGAGAATACTCTATTAGGAGATAATTCTATTAAGCTTTCTTCTAAAATATCTTACTATAATAATAATAAGAGTTTTTAAAGTTAAATAAAATTAGGGAAAAGAAAGAAAACTATAACCTTAAAAATAGCTAGNTTTATATTTATTAGTTACTTACTAACTCTTTAATTGAAATTTTCCCCAAAAAGAGTATTTATAAAAATAGAATTAGTATTATTCTAATAGAGATATAATTAAAAGTAATAACCTTAATAATAATAATAAGTTTAGTTAATTTAGTATTTAAGCTTCTAAGAAGAACTTTACTCCTCTTTTAGACTTCTCTTTTTTATTAAATTTCGAGAATACTCTATTAGGAGATAATTCTATTAAGCTTTCTTCTAAAATATCTTACTATAATAATAATAAGAGTTTTTAAAGTTAAATAAAATTAGGGAAAAGAAAGAAAACTATAACCTTAAAAATAGCTAGCTAGTAGCTTTTATAGTAATCATTTATATCTATTTCTATTTAGACTATAATAATTACTATTATCCTAGTTATTATTTTATTTCTCATTCTAAAATAAAAAACTTTTTATTTTTTGAAAATACTTCTATAAGTATTACTAGGTAACCTAGTATTATTTAATCTATAAAATAAATAGTTATAGGTAACCTATTATTACCTATAAGTAGTATTACTTTTTTACCTATACTTATATCTTACCTATAGACCTAATAAGTACCTACTACTACCTATAAGCTCCAAGAAGTATTACCCAGCTGGGTACCTATAGGTAATTTCCTAGCCTAAGTAAGACGGACTTAGGCAGACTTGGGTCGCGGAGTAGAGCGCTGCCTATGATATAATAGGGATTCAGTCCGACTGAGCCTGTACGTTATGTTTCTTCACGTTGAAAATCGTGGTCTTTTACAATTATTAGCCGTATCGTGAAAAGGTGTACCCTGATTTGTAGTTCACTTTGCTTGTATTCGCCACCTCAGTAATTGTAGGCCAACACGCCATGCAGCTTTGTGTGAAAGCCAAGGCGACGAAAGCTTACCTTCGCCAAGAAACCAGTGGCTACAGGCTGAAGCAATAAGGAAATATCGTGGCTTAGAGACATCATGGGGCTGGAAAGGATTCGTCCCTCCGCAGTTTCAACATTAACCGTTGAACAGTTCCGAGAATGCCAAAGATGAAAGCAGCGAGCGTTGTTATTGCCATCTTCGACTTCAATTTAACCAGAAAGCCACTTAGTCTGGCGACTAGCTTCACGCCGTCGGCTTCATCAGAACAAACAACTCCCAAATGCCTCCACCGTTGCGCTACAACTAGGCAACAAGGCACATTTACTTCACAAAACATGGTGAAGATCTGCCCTGGCTTGAGAGACCTGAAGATCCATGGCCATGATAGGGCTTCTGAAATGTCCGAGCGGACACCATCAGCGTTTAAATTTCAGCTGGTAGATCCTCGTGCGATCCTCTTGACGCCTTTATGTCAGAGCTAGCGTGCCACTAATATGAGTGCGGCCGAGCTGGCGTCGACCGGCTCGTTTCTCCTATCCTTATTTTTATGCTTCAAATTAAGCTATGTGAAGCTGATCAGGGGTTTTCTAAGCTGCCTCGAGTATTTTAACGACAGTTGGCAAACGTCCATTTCTGACATACTTCACCACCTTATCACCCCAGTCTCTCCTTTCCCTCATTATTTGGCCATCCAAGAAACCACAGCTCTCTACAATTTTCAAAATGTACACCAAAACGACCATTATTGCTGCCCTGGCCGGCTCTGCCGTGGCCGCGACGGATCTCCGCCCGGACCGCGTCCGCCGCGATCTCCTCCCTCGGCAGACTGACATCCTCAATCCCACCGCGGACCCCTGCCTCAACGCCCTCGCCACAGTCTACTCCAACGCGCCCACGATACCGCCCAAGGTCGCTTCGTTCGAGATGACGGCGTCTCCCCAGGCAAACCCATGCAGCGTCAGCGTCCCCTCGGACATCAGCGCCGACTACGCGAGCTACACCTCGGCGGTCATCAGCTGGGTCGACGCCAACTCGGCGTCCATCATGTCCGCCCTGTCTCAGTGCTCCACCCTCACCGACTTCGCCACCGAGCTGCCAATCTGCACGGCCACGGGTGCCGCCGGAGGTTCCGCGCCGAAGGTCACGGGGTCGGGCACCGAGGGTGGAGACTCTCCCTCCGCTGCCACGGCCACGGGTGCCGGCGAGACCGGAAGCGGGTCCGCCGCTGGTACTGGTGTGGCTGGGTCTCGCAACAGCCCTACGAACATCAATGCCGGTGCCCGTGAGACCGGCATGGTCGCCGCCGCTGTTGCCGCCGCTGGCCTGGTTGGTGCTGCCGCTCTTTTGTGAGCGTTTTGATGTCCCCTGGGGACGAAGCTGGGGTAGCCTGAGTTGGAAGCTCTGTATGCGTAACAAGTGCGTACAACGACCTCAGTCGCTTGGCGACTTCATACCCAATCCTTACGTCATTTACATTCCTTTCAATAGACATGGCCCATTTTGAGACTTGGCCTTTAGTCCACGGTCGATAACTTTCGGGGGTAGCAGCTCTTCTAGGAACAATCAATTGCGACAGGGTCTGCCCCGTGTATTGGACCGGTCTGGGACAACCCTGGCTCAGGCGATATTGCTTATCATGATATGCTCACGTTTGGGTCTGTTCTGTCTACGTGAGGCGTGCGAGTGGCTGTATTGGCAGAGGTGGAATTAGTCGGACTGATCTTTTGGGCTGTGACGATGATAATAGTTATACAAGAAATAGCGCAGTTCAGATGAATGTCTTGCCTGTGCCGATGAAGTCAGACGTGACGGGGCTATTATGATTGCTTTCATCGCTGCATCATTGCTCAAAGTACGTTCCCTGCGTGTTTCCTTTGAGTAAGTTAAGCGCATAGTTCCTACACCCAGTAGTAAGCATAGAATGGAATGAACCCTGAGTAATGTCCTTACCCTTTTCTCTTCCAAGCACGGCCAAGGCTGTGTTCGGGCTGTGAGGACACGCATTCCATTTGTTGCAACTCGAGAACGCATCTGTATGTAACCCGATCTTCCGAATCAATGGCATTGGTTACAAGTTTGGCACCGGGACTTGACTTTGGTGATGAGGTAATATCGTCTCTAGGCACTGCGGAATAACCCAGACGTTTCGCTGGTCCGGCCTGCGGACAGTTGGGAAAGCCCGGCAAAGCTGGGAATGATATGCTCATGAAGCAATATGCGTAGGGCGCTCCAGAAAATAGACTACCCATACAACGCAAAAGCCCACTGCTAATTCCGAGTCCGCACCGGTGGGACCATGTCTCCATACACACTCAAGACAGTGACAATCATGTAACGAAACTCGAACATCTTGGCTAAAACCACCCTCGATGACTCGAGTGCGCCTCCGTCAACCCCTGACCAGCCACACCCCAGTTCAAGCTCCAATCGATGCAACTGGCCGAACAGTCATCTTTGGCATGTTCCTGGAGAGTGGTACCATCTTTACACTCTAATGTCTCCGTCTTGAATGAAGGCCTTCCAAACACCACACCACCACTGCCGCCTGGGCAGGTGTCAGCTTTGTCGCGATGCAGCGCCGTGCCTCGTCCTGTGCGGGCTTTTCTGCCCAAAACTACACCAGACTACAGAGCTGGAGACCGAGTCAGGCACGGAGAACGGCTTCGTCGCAAGTGTTCGGACAGATGCAGTCTGAAGTTTTGAACTCAATTTTCGGATGGCGTAGGACGAGGCAACACGCCATCGGAGTTAGGAACACCAACCTCGTATAAGTTGTTTGCGTCCGGTCGTCGACGGGACATGAACCAGTCAACCACCTCCTCTCCAATCAAACGGTCTCAACTCTCTTTTTTGCTTCATCTTGCAAACTTCCTTTCTTTTTACGCAGTGCCGGCCACTTGCTTTTCTCTGCATTCGTTCGTTTCCACACCCAGAGCGCTTTCCTACATACACTCTCTCTGGAGTTTTCGTAGACACTTAGTCGCAAGCAAAGATGAAGTCCTCTTTCCTCACTCTCATCGGCCTCCTGGCTGCCTCCGTAGCCGCCGGACCGGTCCCTGCCGAAGTCGGCTCTGCCCTCGAAGCACGCGCCAACGGTGATGGCAGCAAGAACGCCGGCAAGGATTCCGGCAAGAAGGGCACCGGTGGCACTGCCACTGGTGGCGAGGCCAAGGCTGGCAACACCTCGGCGCTTGTGCTTCCCGACGGCCGTATCAAGGCGGATGCCACGCCCGAGAGCTTCAACGTCCTTGAAAGCGTGTTCAAGAGCGCTGTTGTCAAGGGAGACGGTAAGACTTTCGACATCATTGACACAGCTGCCACTAACAAGTATCATAATAGGACTCAAGTTCAGCGACGTCATTACCTTTCCCAAAGTGGATGCTTCACTTGTAAGATATGACATTGCTGCTAGATATATGGTATCATGTGAGCATCCGCTAACTCGTTTCTCTCCAGTTCGACAAAGCCACAAACACCAAGGCGTTCGCCATCAACATCGACGACAAGTCCGTCTTCGTCCCCAAGGGCGGCGAGGCGCAGTCCAACATCCGCCGCGCCGACTTGCTGCCCAGCATCCGCTCACAAGCAAACGACGTGGCCGTCACCGGCGTGCGCACGATGCACTTTTCCATCCAGCGCGATGCCACCAAACCCCTGAACCTAACCCACGACTACCAGGTCTTCAACCTCGAGTCTAAAGACTTCAGCTTCCACCAGATCGACGTTCGCACCGGAGCCGAGAACGGCAAGGAGATTGCCATCTTTGGCAACTCAAAGACGACCGGCGGGGCCCCAAAGATCTTTTCTACGCCCTTTGGCGAGGGCAAGTTTGAAAACTTTGCCATCAAGATGGACTTTACCGCAAAGTGTGTTTCTTCTGGCTGCAGAGGCTTTCTGTTCAAGTTTGGCTAACTCTTGATAGCACCGTCCAAGTTTTCCACAGCACCGGCAACGACCCTCTCAAGCAGGTCACCGAGCCCGTCAAGAATGGTGAGTCAAGAGAGTTCCGATATGTATTACAATCCCGATACTAATCGTGAAAGATCTTGCTGGACTCGGTGAATACCACTTCTCTCTCCAGAAGAACCCCGTCGGCCAGTCTCCTCAGCCTGCTGGTATCAAGGAGGCCGTCATTTTCGGTGGCATCTTTATGGAAGACTCCACCAGCAACCCGGTCACTCTGCAGTAGGTGCGGGGAACTGCCAGAGATGACGCGTGAAAAAAGGGCGCTGATTGAGGCGCAGAGATATTCTAGTTACCAAGACCACGGAGAGGTTGTAGCAACATTCATTGATAGTCCCATAAATGTAATACGACCATTCTCTCAATGCATCAATGGCAAGATAGCTACAACGCGACCTCGTTAAACAGACACTTTTTTCCGACGAGTTGACCACGCTAGCTATCAGTATCGAAGGCTATCCTATGCTGAAAACGATTCCAGCTTTGCGGGAGGTCACAGGCCTCTGTGAGAGTGCCAGTTGGCCTCGGAAGTGCCAATTAAAAGAAATGCTGCCAGATGCAAAGAAAGCCCCAAACACCAGGCGCGACGAACAAGTTAATCTCATCACCGTCATTCCAGCTTCAGAGCCAAGACACTGATGACCGGGTTGGAGCTGTTATCACGAGTTCACGACCAAGATCAGACGGGCGTATCGGAGCCCAAGACCACCGCAAGTCTGCACGAGGGGGTTTTCTAGGGTGAATCTCACAGCCATTCGAGCTCGCCGATTAAGACCACCCCAATGGGCGCCACCGTTGACTGGTGATGGTCGAGGCCGAGTTGCTCTCATGTTCCAACCGTATGCGCTGGTTATGGAAGTCTCCGAGGTCGTCGGACCGAGGTCGTCGGAGACCGCCATGTCTTGAAGGTTTTGTTAGACGGCAGACTGTTCGCCTCGGCGGCAGCAGAGAAGACAGCGAAGGTGGAGATTTTGATGGGTCAGAACACCAGGGCTCTAGCGCTCGAGGAATCGTACATGACTCGCTCTACGACGACGACGTAGTAAAGCCGAATGAACGTTTCATTTGTATGGTTGTTTAACCTAGATTCAACTCCTGTTCAACAGAGTTTCCTTCCGTAGCAGACAACGCCAGCTTCCAGAGACTATTGAATGTTCATTGAAGCGACATCTTGGTCGTAGGAAATCAATGTCGTCACCCCCAGCAGTTGGTTCCGAGGAGCAACAGGCGACATGGCTTGGCAAGCACTGCCAAGCAGCCAAGCGGCCAAGAACAGTGAAGCTTTGCGGCGTCGGCACAGCGGAGAGATGGCCTTTCTTGGCCATCCATCCACATCACGATGCGGAGACGGACAAGGAAAAAGAAATGGATCACTGAGGGAAATGGGCTTCGTGCGGGGGGATTTCGACTAGCGACGCAGTTGGAAGTCATCTTGTCGACGGCTAGTTTTCTCCGGAGACATTGGCAGAGAAATCCCATCAATCAGTGGCTCGCGTAGACTAAGCGGCGCCATCGACCCTTGGAGGCCATATGCAGGCCAGCTGCACAATCTCCGAATCCACCTCAGCCAACCAGCCTATCTGTCAGTGTCCAGCTTCCCCGAATCTGAACCTCGTCGCGATGGAGTCGTACCCGGTTGCCCCAGAGCAAGGCCAGCCAGGCACCCGGTGCGGCGGTCTGCGGATTACGCGGATGAGCTGATGAGGATGCTCTGTGAGAGGAGAAACGCAGTAGGTGATAGGTGGAACGAAAACAGAATTGTTTCTCCCCTCGTGCAGTAGAGTCTGGTTATTGCCAGAGGGCTGGCTCGAAGAGAGACTAGCTTGACATGATTCCCGGCCCTCTCTGCAGCTCTGCTTACCAGCCCCTGTTGTTTTACCCCGACTTTGGGGAGATGAACACTTGCTTTCTGGGGCCGTTGCGACGTCGTTCTCGATGATGTCCTGTTAAGCAAGGGAAGCTTCATGGATAAGCAATGCCAATGCGTCTGGGCGACGCAGGTTCGACGCCAAGAGGCGCGAGTATATGAACCGGCTCGGCCTCCCAAGTCTTGGGATGGACGGTAGATCACCTCTCCCAAGCAGCCCCCTTCCTTGGCAATCCTACTCCGTGTGCCTGTGTCACCTCGCTATCGTCCAATCCCACACGAAGCCATGAGAGTCTCGTCGCTTCTCGCCGCCTTGGCGGCCGTAGGCACAGCCTTCGCCTTCTCGGTCGAAATTCCGGCAGGCGTTCCGCGCAGCGTCGAGGAGTTCCGCGAGAAGCACCCCTACCAGAAGCGCGCAAAGGACTGCCACCGCAAGACCATTACCCTCCGCGCCTCCGAGGATGACCTCGACGACGTCTCGGACGACTTCTACGAGGGCCTGCAAAAGGCCAACAACGGCGGCACGCTGTACCTGCCGGCCAACAAGACCTTCATCATCGGCAAGCCGCTCGACCTGACGTGGCTGAACGATGTGCACGTCCACTGGGACGGCGAGATCAAGTTCACCAACGACACGCCGTACTGGCAGGCCAACGCCTTCCGCCACCCCTTCCAGAACTCCATCATGTTCTGGAAGTGGGGTGGCAAGGATGTGAAGCTCTGGGGAGAGGGGACTCTCAACGGAAACGGCCAGCGCTGGTGGAACGAGTTTGCGGGTCTCGAGTGAGTGGTACTGCGTATCGTGTAAGAATCGTGACTGACTGGATGCTCCTAGGATTCTCGACCCGACGAACAACTACCTGCGTCCCATTCTATTCTACGCCGAGAATGCCACCGGCCTGGCCATCGAGGGCATCCACCTCAAGGACTCGCCCTGCTGGACCACCTTCATCGTGACTTGTAAGTCCTGTGACATGTCCGCGTCTCCTCGCACCCCAAGTAACACGCCGCAGCCAAGGACATCTCCTTCAAGGACGTCATCTGCACAGCCGAATCCAAGAACGCCACGGCCGAGCCCAAGAACACCGACTTCTTCGACTCGCTCAACGTCGAAAACGTCAGCGTCGAGCGCGTCTGGGTCAACATCGGCGACGACTGCTTCTCGCCAAAGTCCAACGCCAGCAACATCCACGTCGACACCATGTACTGCAACGGCACCCACGGCCAGTCCATCGGCTCGCTGGGCCAGTACGCCGGCGAGAAGAGCTTCGTCAGGGACGTCGTCATCGAGAACGTGTGGATGCTCAACGGCCAGCACGGCGCCCGCCTCAAGACCTGGGCCGGCCCCGACATCGGGTACGGCTTCATCGACAACGTCACCTTTCGGAACTTTTGGCAGGCCAACAACGAGTACACGGCCTTTATCGACTCGTGCTACTTCAACATCAACGCCACCACCTGCGCGCAGTACCCGTCGCGGATGAACATCTCCAACATTCTGTTTGAGAACTTTTCCGGCTACAGCAGCGGCAAGTACGGCCGCGCCGTCGCCAAGCTGACCTGCTCGACCAACCCCAGCGCCGTCTGCGACAACATCAAGTTCAAGAACTTCAACATCACCACCCCCTGCGGCGGCGAGCCCGTCATCCTGTGCGATGGCATCAAGGGTGATCTGGGGATGCCCTGTATTCCGTCCAACAGCACGGAGGCTAAGGCCGCCTTGGCTGCCAAGTGCACGACGGCTCTGGCTGAGGCTACTCCTTGGGCCGTCAGGCCTTTTGAGGAGTAACAAGTTGAAAATAGTGAACAAAAGTTGGAGTGTCTGCTTTTAAATACTTCTAGCTTTGTCGTACAATTATCCGATGATACATAAAGGGAAAAGTTGCCTGTCTGTGTCGCGTTGTTGAAACAGTTGCGGTAGTTCGCTTTTGTGGTCCTCGGTGCTGCCAGCATCAAATGATTCAAGAATACTGGGCTGATATATCTACACCCAAAATCTAGCAGTGGTGACAAGGCAGAGCAAGATGCTCAGATTGGCACGACTTCAGTCTGTACTCATGGCGTATCCTGATGAGGCACCAAAAGGGGATAAGACGTAGCAACTGCGATCAACTACCAGCTGTGTAACTGGGACTTATCTGAGCTGGAATGACGTATAATTAGATCGAATCTTACATGACTGGGGTCTTATTTTTCATATCCAGCTTTGAGATTACGTAAGTCTCCCATGTCTCCCAGAGTAATCGCCAGTGCAACCATACTTCTCAAGATGCGCCTAGCTTGGGTGGAGAGTATGGCGTAAGTCTTGTTATTGTCATGGGGGATGATCTGGGTCTCAACTACTTGTGATGGCAACATGGCCTTGAACTATGGCCTGATGAATGATATTCAGAAATCAGAAAGGGTAGTGGCATGGCAGTAATACAATCTTCCAGCAGTCACATGCAGAATACCGAGAAAAAGATGATGTGCCATCCCAACGAATATGCAGAACAAGAGCAGCTGTAATAAGCGGATCAGAAGGCTGGAAGCTGGATTCATCTCCGCTAAAGAAGATACACGCCGCTTTTAAACGATTCTACATGAGGTCCTCGGTTCAGCGCTCACTCCTTCCGCCCGCGCTGCTTCATCCATGAATCATAGTTCACAACCTCCCAATATTCCTGGCTCAGCTCATACTGACTGGCAAAGCATTTGGCGTAAAAGTCTAGCGCATCGTTCTGCACCATGCTCGTAGGGACAAGCAGTTGCTCGTTGGGTTCATTGAACTGAATCGACCCCAAGCGAAGGGCATCGTCCTCATCCTCGCCGGATTCCATTTGAGCGCTCACGTAACTCACAATAGTACTCTCTGAGGCGCCCCATAACCTTGTGCCGATCGAAGACGTTTGTGGGATCCAGACTTTGGGCGCCGCGTCAAGCCTGTCTTTGTTTGCTTTGAAAAAACAGTACCTATGAAGAGGGTGAGCACAAAGTCTGTGGCTGCCATGTTCGTGGGACTTACCAGTTTGAATTACTACCGTGCCATCCGACCGGGCTGCCCGACAGGTAAACGCCTCGGCCTATTTGCGTTGAGCCTCGCTCCTCCGCCCAATCATCGTATTCGGATTTCCGGAAGATGTTGTTCTTCTCGTTGATGATGGCAGCTTCCTCCTACAATGTCACCTCTGTCAGCCACTGATTACCCGTAAACCAAACATGAAGTCTTTCAGGTCACAACGAAGGAGGACCACTCAGCTATCAAGATAGCACCCGGGCATATGTCTGGGCCTACCTGAAGAAGTACGAAGGGGGTAATGTTGGGCGCCGCCAGGCACGATTGAAAGGTTCGGGAGAAATGCTGAGAAGCCGGGGTGCCCAAAACGCTCAAGCGCCTTACGCAGACGAATGTGCCGTGAATCTCCAAAGCAGATCGGCTACCAACTGTGGTCTTCCTGGGACGGTTTCAGTGTTGGCGTGGTATCGTTCTACCGAGAACTAGCTGTCATGTCATCGAAAGGCGCAAGACCAAGAGCACATGTCTAGCAAAGATACCTCTAGAATATCGCCATGTCATTTAGCGTCATCTCAAGCTGCGAGGATTATCCTTTGTCGAATTGTAGTCTCTTGTTTTACTGGAAAGCCTCATCGCTCATATCACCTGGTTCGCGTGTAATATGTCATACTCAGCACAAGTAGTAGATCCTGGTTACAATAGAGTTCGAGGTATTTTGGCAAGGCTGGTGGCTAAAGTCTGACTACGGAGTCCGGATTGTCCGGGCCCCTATGGTTTGAACTACTGGAGACTGAATAGGCGATCTCTTCCATGTCGACATTTTAAGGAATTTGACATAGAATACTCGTTGCCGGTGTGCCGCCTTATCGCCAACCTTTACAGAGGGAGATTGGTTACAACCCTAATATCCCATTATCTCATGTGTCCAAGACCATAACAATCCGTAGCCCGGAAAATCTTACTATTCTAGGCTTCACATGTGAGAATCACGAGATGGAGGCCACATAACCCTTGTCTATTACCATCCAGTACCAGCCAGTTATCGTTCTTTGATTCTCGCGGCGCATCCACACAAACGCATCACGGACCATATCATTCACTCAAACAAATGTCTACAACCGCTATCGAACCCTCAATATCCGGTACTCCAGGGAATCTGGAGTTGCCAAATACCATCGATGCCGAAGGCTCCCGATCAATTGCCTCTACAGCCCCCGGCGTCGGCCGGGAAGACCGGCCAAGCAGCGTCGTACTGTGGAAACCTACTTAGTCGAGATCATGAGCCTCCTGCAGCTCCTCGAAACCGTCCACCATGAACAACTCGCACAGATTTTCCGATGCGGTTCCATCCAAGATCACCGATACGAGCCACCGTGAGAATAGGCTAGAAACAATGCCAAAATATCCAGTAGAGCAAGCACTGTCTTTGAATCATTTTGAAAGTTCATGGCACCGATGCATGGGCACCAAAGTCCTTAATCATAGCCTCATCATTCGCGTCTGCCTCGACGGCGACACCTGAGTCCCTCGACGCCCCTTTCACCTTGGTAGAGACTTGTCCCGGGACTTTTTCTAGTTGACTCGATTCATTGACGCGAGTGGATACCTTGATCGCGATTTCTTCCACTCAGATCTCTTCTAGCGGGGTGTCTTCGTCTGAGCCGTCGTCGACCGAGATGTCCCCCGCCGAGACGTCGCCGACCGAGATGACCTCCGCCGAGATGTCCTCCACCGAGACGTTCTCCACCGAAAGGTTCTCAACTGCGACGACTACCAGCACGACAAGCAGTTCCAGTTTCTTCAGTGCTTCGCCTTCTAGGACGCTATCTTGCGTACGTGGCGTTCAATACGCTTTCCGCATTGTGTAAGCAGCTGCTGCCGGCGGCCCCCGACAGCTCCTCGTAATCTTTCCAGAGGGCGTGGAGAATGTCTACTCGGGTGTACAAGGACCGGGGCTTTGGGCGCGTCTCTGCCATGGGAGCAGGATAACTTTGGTTTTGTTGAGGGTCCAAGATGAACCCAGCCCCCAGCCCGGAGTTCTGCCATCCATTGGTAGCTGGACAACGAACAAAACAACTCGCTTTCCGACCCATTCGACCTCATAAGCCTAGGCCGACCAAGACTCTTTCCATCAGATTTCTTTATTTATTCATTCAATCACTGTGGAATTCCCTATACACCCAGCCAAGCTCACCGTGATGACGCAATGAGGAAAAGGGATCATCGGTGAGGTGCGGGTACATCCGGATACACTCACCGAACTCTACCGAGCTCGGTGTACCCCGCACACAATGGCGAGCCTCCGCAGTTACTGACCTGGGTCCTTACCTAGGTAAGCAGCAAGCCGAGGCACAACAGCCGACTCCCCTGCAGATTGCAACATCACCACTTCTCGTCGCAACCACTCGCCTCTCTCGTCGAATCTAATCTGCAGCATATTCTGTCCAAGAACTATATCGTAGAGTTTACAGACAACAGCCACTCGATCGCGCCGGTCTCCATCGACATCACCCCTACCACAGCACCACCCGCCCGTTTACATCTCACCTCCGCCCATCACCACATCGTCGAGTGCAAGCCCTCACCCAAGCAAGTCTGCCAACTCCAACAATGCCCACCTTCGCCACCCCGCCTCCGTCCGTCCCCTCCGTCGACATCTCCTTCCCGCGCCCACACGTCCTCCTCCTCACCCTCAACCGCCCGCGCCAGCTAAACTCCATCCCTTCCCCCCTGCACTACGCCCTCTCCGCCCTCTACGCCTGGTACGACGCCGAACCCTCCCTCCGGTGCGCCGTGCTCACCGGCACCGGCCGCGCCTTCTGCGCCGGCGCCGACCTCAAGGAGTGGAACGTCCGCAACGCCGCCGCGTCCCCGTCGGCCGGCCCCGTCACCACCGCCGCCCACCCGGACGCCAAACCCGGCCAAAAGTGGCCTTCCTCCTCGGGCTTCGGCGGCCTGTCCAACCGCGACGGCAAGAAACCCGTCGTCGCCGCCGTCAACGGCCTCTGCTACGGCGGCGGCATGGAAATGATTGTCAACGCCGACCTCGTCTACGCCTCCACCGCCGCCAGGTTCGGGTTGCCCGAGGTCACCATCGGCGTCGTCGCCATCGCGGGTGCCTTACCCCGCCTCATCAAGGCCGTGGGCCGCCAGCGCGCGACGGAGATGGCGCTCATCGGACGCACCGACTACACGCCGCGCCAGATGCACGCCTGGGGCCTGGTCAACGACGTCGTGGAGCCCGGGAAGCTGCTCGACACGGCGCTCGACGCCGCAGAGGCCATTGCCGGGAACTCGCCAGACTCGGTGATTGTGTCGCGCGAGGGGCTGAAGAGCGGGTGGGAGGCGCTGGGTCCTGTCGACGCTACCGATCTGGTCGACAAGACCATCTACAAGAAGATCGAGGCGGGCGAGAACATGACGGAGGGCGTCAAGAGTTTTGTGGAAAAGAGGAGGCCCGTCTGGGTGGACAGCAAGTTGTGAATGTGTAAACGCAGAGTCATGAAAAACGAATTTCTCCTACGCTCATGGTAATCAACTGGCAAACTCGTGAGAGCTCGGAACATCAAGACGTCGAATGGTATCGTTTCACTCTTGGGTTGCCCGTCCAGCCCTTTTTCCAACTTTTTTCCCAACACACGGCAACAGTGGCCGTTGGATATTACATGAACAAATAATTCGACCCAACCCCAGCCTCAATTACAGTCTTTGCCTTCCTCTTTCTCTTCATTTCCTCAGTTGCTCAGTTTCCATGATCCTTGTTCTCCACTCGCACCTCGCCGGATCCGGACTCGGCATCCTTCTCTAACATCACAGTATGTCCCTCGCCCATGGCGCCCATGCTCGCCTTCCAGTGCAGCTGCACCTTTCCGCCCGTGAACAGCTTGTCGATCTGCTCGAGGCTGAGGTTCTGCGTCTCGGGGTAGAAGAACCAAATGAGCGGGATGAAGAAGGCGTTGAAGACTGCAAAGTAGACATATGTCCTCCAGCCGATGCTGTTGATGCTGACGGGAGTAATCTCGACGACGAGGAAGGTGAAGATCCAGTTTGATGCTGTCGCCAGGGCCGCTGCGCGCGTGCGGATGGCGAGCGGCGCGTACTCGGCCGGCAGCAGCCAGGGGATCGCGAGCAGGCCCACGGCGAAGAAGAAGTTAAACAGGAAGAGCATGACGATGGCGACGATGCCCGCGGGGACGGAGCCGTTGGATACGGTGCCTGCGAGGATGGCCATGCACGCACACTGGCCGGCCGCGGCGAACAGCATCAGCTTGCGGCGACCTAGGCGATCAATGACCCAGATGGGAATAAGAGACGAGAGGAAGTAGGCGATGCCGTTGAAGCCGGCCAGCAGCAGCGAGAGGTTGTGGGATATGCCCACAGACTCCTGGAAGATGACGGGCGCATACTAGTATCGTTAGCTTCATCGTCGTTGATAGAGAAACAAGGGGAAACGCACGTATGTGATGAGATTGATTCCACTGAGCTGTTGCATGAATTGCCCGCCAATTCCCAACATTGTGCGGTAAAAGAACTTTTGTTCACCGTTCTTAAACATCATGCGGAAGCTGCCGGCGTTGGCGGCCTCGCGCTCCTCTCGGATGGCGGCCTGGATCTCGGCCAGGTTGGCCTGTAGCCTCGGCTCCTCCTCGGAAATGGACTTGGCATCGTGCTCAACGGCCCAGAGGATATGGCGGGCCTCGTCGTGGCGGTCGTGGGCGATGAGCCAACGCGGTGATTCGGGCAGAACGAGGACGCCCAAGAAGGTGACGATGGCGAAGAGAATCTGGAGCGCAAGAGGGAACCGGAATTGCGAGTCGTTTGAGACATAACTCATGCCGTAGTCGACCCAGTACGATAGAGCAACGCCAAAGATGTTGATGGCCAGTTCGATGGCGAGACCTTTGCCTCGGTTGTTGGCCTTCATCAACTCGGAGTGCCAGACGGCTGTCGTTCGTCAGTATGGCAGAGCTTCATGCCAATTGTGGGTACGACTCACGAATTGTACTTGTGTTCATGCCATTTCCGAGACCGGCGACAATGCGACCAACAATCATTCTGCGAGGGTCAGCAATCCAGCCCACTCACACACCGCATCATGGAAGACAGTGAAGCACTCACTGTGGAATCCCAAACGCAGCAGCTTGCAGCGCAGCTCCGATGGACAGGATGATGCAGCCGAGCATGATGCACTTCCTACGTCCGAGTTTCTCGCCGACAAGGAGACAGAAGATGGCACCAAAGAAACACCCAATCTCGTAAATAGCCACGACGGTGCCCTGCAGCGAAGAGCTGCCGCCGCCGCCGTTGGACGTGTCAATCTCGGGGAAGGTCCGGGTGAAGGCATAGCCGGTCAACAGACCGGACATAACACCCTGGTCATAACCGAAGAGGAGAAAGCCGGAGCCGGCCGTGGCCGTGATGGCCCAGTTGAGAGGGCGACCCGTGAGGATTGTCATGATGGCGATGGGCAGTGACGGGAGATGAAAGGAAGAAAAGAAAGAACGTGGTGAGGAGTTTGTCCCGACCCCGTCACGTAAAGGAGGAGAAACTCTCTTTTGTCGCGCGGTGTTTGGGTCGCTGTGCCGTGGGCTGCGAGAATCCGGGGAAGGGTTGGGATGATGGGGTCCGTTGATGAGAGATAAGATCTTGGCGAGAATGAGACGGGGGCAACGTGGTTCTTTATGTACCAAAAAGCCGACGAGAAGATGATGTTGTTTTCAAAGTCGTTATGTTGTTGTTGTGCACTGCTGCGTAGGTAGACGGAGCCGGCATGGGTACCAAGGCAAAAGAGACGACAAGTACCGACAACTTCTCTGTCGCTCCGCCCCGAGTATCGACACAACGTCATTTGACCAGCTGGTGTCCGTAGCTAAATACAGCTGGTATACCACAATAGACTGCCCTGTAGCGAAACCTCGGGGAACTGTGTCAAATGCTGCATCTTGAACCTTGGAAATCTCCACAGAGATGAGTGCGGGGACCCCAGCGCGGAGGTGAACAAGACGGCCAGAAAACCATGCGACGAGGGGGTGAAGAGACCCAGAATCGTCTTCGTTTTTGGCTTGGTGTGGGCTGGTGTGGGCAGGTCGAGGCGCCTGACTGGGTAACGGCACAAGCCTGACTCGCGATGGGTGCATCTACCCATACTTGTATCCGTACCGCCTGTACGCCTCTTTGGCAATTTACCACCCTACTGTGTCAGGTACCATGTATGCCACAGACCAGACCACACGCAGTCAGTAGAGTACTGTGCAATTATACCATGGTAGGGGTTAGTGCTTCGCCAATTTAGCCATTAGCCATTAGCCATCTTCAGTAGAATGTAGAAAAGTACTACCATCTAGAGGCTGTACGTTCTGGCCAATATCATAACCAGAAGTCAAGTTACTGTAAGACTACCAAGCTTTGCACAGTAGTGCGCACGCGTTAGCGAAGGCGTAGCGGAGCGTTACCGTCAACGGCCAGGATGCGGGCGGGAAGACTTTTCCATCAAGCGAGCCGCCTCATGGCAAGAATGGGTACCCTACTGTACTGGCAAGTAGCATACCGTTGTGCCTGTAGTGGGATGTTCGTGTATTCCTCTGTAGCGTAACCATCTCCTTCGACAGCATGGCATGAGATTGACGAGAGTTGCTCATGTTACCAACAAGCTCTGCCATGGCACGAGCAACCCAAAGCAATATCCATCAGGCGGTGGGACGAGACAAAACAAAAAGGCGCGGTACAAGACGCAAAGCGGCTAAGCCAAGATGGCCAAGTTCCGGCTGCGAATCCGGGGCCAGTGCCGGTGAGGTCGCCGCCGCACGTCGACAGGGACCAGGGCGAGATCCGCCGACTTGGCCCCCGGGCGTGGGGCATCGAGCTGCCTATGGACGAAAAATCAAGGAAGTTGAAAGCGCTTGTGGCTTGCGAGACGTTTTGACGCTCTGCTTCCACCTGCCCGTTTGCCCCGGCGCCCTGCGCAACATTGTCTGGTCGCCCGCCAACCACTCAGGAAGATGGCCAGTATCAGCTGTAGCTGATGGAGCGTCATTTGCTCCAAGTCGTTTGTTTCTGCATCGCGCCACATTACCCAGCGCGTCTCCTCCGGAAAACATCGCCGTCGGTCACGCCCAAGAACGACATCCGCGGTTCACCCTGCCTTGCCAGCTGGGCGTCCACCCTGGCCCTCGAAATCTTCCGACGACCCTCCACACTTGGCTTCCGATCGCTTTGCAGGATTCGGAGCATCTGGGCGTGATTTCGTCGAGGTGACTGAGGTTTGGACCCTTCCATCTAAAGTAAGCTCTAGGCCTGGCCTAGCACCCCGCAAAGTGTATGGCTGGTACACGCGGGCGGTTGTCTTGGCTAGATGGGTAAATCCCATCTGAACACCCGGATATTGGCCAACTGCGTAGTGAGAGCCCAGTGAGGCGTAAAAGTGTTTACCCCCATCTCAAACCTGTCGTGCGCCTCGGCTTCCCTCCGACGACCACGTAAACCCTTTTCCGAGTTAACCCGCCTTTAGAGTACTGTATGGCCAGGGCCACGGCAAGAGTTGCTTGTCGATTTCTGGACGACACGAGGTTTGCATTGGGTAATGAGGTCATCCCCGTCTATGACCCCGGCCGGTCCCTTGCCCGCCTTTTCCTCCGCCTCCGCAATCCCGCATGTACATGGCAAACATGGATTTACACCTGCAGTCAGTCATCCGCAACCTCACAGTCTCGTCAACTCACGGGGTCACTCCTTGGTGGGAGTCTCGAAAGGTGTGGGGATGTCAGCCCACGACTCGCTCTTGTAACCCGACGCCTGGGGCCGCCAATCTCTTCCCATGGGGCTCGTCCCATGGGGCGAAACCAGACTGGACCGCAACGTCAGGCCTTGAGGTTGCGGGCCCCCAGACCTCCAATACTTTGATGCTAATTTCGGAGATCCAGGCGTTCGGAGACCGCGTGGTGAGCCGCCAGGCTGGATCCTGTCCTGTGGCCTTGTGGAATGTGCAGAGTAGTATCGCCATGCGGCTTAGGGTTGTAATGGATCATGGACTTGTTGTCGTTTCGACATTAGAGCCGATCCTGAATATCGACGCGTGACGCTGAGGCCGAACAGCGCCAACACCTCCCTCGGCGACTGGAGCTGCTCACACAAGACAGTGTCAGAGCCGATTTATTCGTCCATCTAGTCGGGAGCCATGCGACAGTCTTTCTTCTTTTGCCCAACACAGAAAAATCAGCCGGGATACTAACCGTCTCCCAAGTCGCCCCAAAACTCTTTCAGGTCATCTGCCCTCCACTTGGTGCCCCATCCGCTTTCTCTCTCAATCTTTTCAAGGAGTTGCAATATCGCCCTGTGCTCTGCAGGGTGGCTCATGCAGCGGCCCGCAATCCAAAGGGGCTGGACGCTGTTTGTCCAGGCGCCGTGGTGATGATTGGTCATGGAAATTCCGCATATCTGTCTCGCGTGCCAGAGCGCTGAACGCGGTCTCGGGGATAACCGGAGCGAGGCTGGTCTGTTCTGCAGCATCAAGAGTGATGCAGTGTGATATAATTGGTTGCCCGATATCGCGGCCGGGTTGCTGTATAGAATCTTGGGAAATGGCACCGTGTCCGACGATGGGATGGACATGATGTGCTGCATCTCGGACGGTCTCCGACTGTGCCACTCCTCGACATATTTCCATAGCTTCACCCACCGCACCCTGTATCTCATGTCATTTCTTGGCCCATCAAAGAAGAGTCCGCCGGGGTTGGCCTTGGCCAGTGGGGCCAGGAGGTCGAGGACCTGAGCGCTGATGTAAACAGCGTAGTTTGCCCACATGTCGTGGCCGGGGGCGGAGAGAAACAGTCCGACGTCGGCGTCGAGGTCGATCTGCGAGGCCCAATGGTTGGCCGGGATCAGAGTTTTGACGGATGAGATTAAACCACCGCATACGTCCATACGGGCAAAGCACCAGAATAGCGCTTGCTCGACGCCGCCCACGAAGCCGTTCATACCGACGGCCTGCATGAGGCTGGCACAGCCGTCCAGGTGCCGCCTCCAGGCTTTTGGCGAGCAGCTGGCCATCTCCAACACGCAGAGCACCACGCACGACGCTATCACGGCCGTCGTACGGGTAGACAATTGTGGCAGTAGGAGGTGGATTGCCTCCTGGTAGAGCGCGAGGCTCTGGTCGGTCGGTCTGCTTGTGTCCTTGAGCTCAAGTTGTCTGGCAGATAAAGCCAACATGGAATAGCGCAGGTGGTCGTGCGAGCGCGCCATTGTCGGTAGGGAGTGCTGAAAGTGACGTTGGTTGTCAAACTTGTCCAGCCATGGCGAGATCTCGTCGACCCAATTCTTCCATAGCGCGCACTCCTCTTCCAAAGGAAGGAAAGGCGGCTCGTGGTCCGATGATATCTCTCCGGCGGCGGCGTCGGGGCCTTCGCCAGACGAGTTGTTCCCCGAGCCACCATCGATGGATCTCCTCCTGCAATGCTCCCCGGATACCGGCGACGCTGGCCGTGTTGGCCCGTTGGACCGTACTTCTTGGATAAGATGGTTTCGCAGCGTGGAGTGCAATTCGTGATATGCGGAGCCAGGCAAGAAGATGCCGTCTTCATAAGACCCCTCGGGGGTGAACATCTGATCCATGAATTCGAAGGGTGCTTCTATCAAGGAGTCGAGAGAAATTGACGTGACGGGGAGGCCGCTCATGGACGTCGCAGGAGGGTGAGTGTGTGCTCCGTGGCCGGCCCCTCCTTGGCTGAGATATAGCAAGTTCGCAACGGCGTTGTCGGTCAAGACTTGCGAAGCAGATTCGGGCGAAGCCTGATAATCCATCGCATCACCCGCTTGCGCTTGTCCCTTATCGCTGGCGTCGTCGTCTCGGCGGGTCGACGGCGTCAACAGCGACCCAAAGCCAGTGACCTGGACGCGGTCGACGGGCGCGGTGGTCGGACCTGACACCGACAGTGTCCTCCTCGCCGTTGTCGAGCCAGCGACGGATGAGGTCTGGCCACCTGCTGTAGAAGTCGTATACGACACGGGACTGTCGAAAGTTCTGGCGTCATCCTCCTGGCAGGACCTGCGACGACCGTCTAGTGCTGCCGCATCTGCTTCATCTTCTTCTTCGACTGGCGACAAGTCAGGTTCGGGCTCGGACTCGAAGTCATTGTAGCCTGGAGGAAGATGATAGTCGCGAATGACCTCTTTGGTGATGTCGAGAATCTCAAACCTGCGACGAGGAGGTGGCCTACGCGCCTTCCTCATGGACGGATGGTCTTGAAGAATCGTCTGGGCGTTCTCAGCGCGGAAGGTGACCTTGATGCCCCATTCGCAGTGCTCCTTGCGGCGGGAGCAACCGCCACAAGCTGGACGGCCTTCGTCACATTTGCGCTTCTTGCGGCGACAATTGAGACAGCCGGTGCGCGTTCGGGTTCTCTTCTTCTTGGCCGGGGGTTGCTGCTGATCCGGATCGAGGTCGGGATCGGGGCCAGGATTGGCAGCGGTAGCGGTAGCGGTAGCGGGAGGTGGATGCGCTGGGCTTTGGTCGGCCGGAGAGGATGATGGGTGATGCGGCGGCCGGGCGGCCATGATGACGATGGCTTCTCCAGGTTGCGGGCGTTTGCGGTGAACTGATGGCTGTTCTGGGCATCCCAAGGCGCCTGCGCAAGCCAGTTGGGGAGTCCGTTGGGTGGGCGGAGGAGTAGGAATAGGCAGCCGGTAAAGCAAGCGATTGGGGCCAGGGCAAGGATAGGCCAATCAATCAATTGGCGGATGGGGACGTGAAGGGATCGTGGAGAAGAAGCGCTTCGACATGCGGTTGTCTTCCAACCACGACGGTTGGCGGAAGCGCGTGAGGTCGAAGAAAAGGGACGCTCGGAGCCTGGCGTGGATGGAGCAATACCGAGAAAACAGAGCTGGCATAAGATTTGGTAGGTAAGGAACGACGGATCGACCAAGGTGTTCCAGAACTTTTGCTAGGTTGGGCTGGGGAAAGAAAGGGTTGTCTGTAGATCAGACTGAGTTCAGTCTAGCCACAGAGCAGGGGATGGACGATTGACGACCGACGACGACCGACGGCATTGTAGATGGATGGCTCTCTGTGTTGGTATCTTGTCCTGGGTGCACGCAGGGTCGCCCGAGGTACCTGGCGTTGTGGCTGAACAGTACCTAGGCAATAGCCACTATCAGGTAGGCATGGCAGGTAGCTTGTTTATTCCAGGCTACCTACTAGGTAGGTGTCTAACAATACAGGGTGAATACCGTGAGCACCTAGCCCAAATAGTACCTATTGAAAGGGGTCACCACGCGTGGAAGGAAGCTGCAAGCGGCAATGGCCTGGTAGCATATCTGCCTACTATTACAAGCAAGCAGGTAGCTCAATCGCAGAAGGCTCAACCCAAGGTACGCATTGCTTGCAACGTGATGACATCGTCGAGGGCGCTCCGGTCTTGCAGCTCCTAACCTACCTCTGTAGGTGTAAACTCTGCCGAGACACCTCAGCGACGTATCCGTACCCGACGTGCCTACCCTTAAGTCTTTCTACCCAATTGTTCCCAAGGTTATTTACAAGAACTCGGGCACCTATTATCTTCCCGCTGTGGTAGGAAGACGTGCGGGGTTGACGCCCTCGTGCCGGGGGAACGAGACTTTGAACAGACTCCGCGCCGATCCACTGCGAGTTGGTCCATGGCCTTGATGGCTTTCTCTTCTTTGCATTGCGTCATGTGCCTTTGGCCACGCAACAGGGTGAAACCTCGACGCCGAGTCTTGATCGTCAAGTGCCGCTGCATCGTCCTGGACCTACCTTACCTTATGTACCTTGAGGTGACAGGCCTGCGCTGCCGCGGCCCCCACACTCGTCTGTGTGAATTAGCGACCTGCGGTAGGTACCTAGACATGTACCTCGGTATTTACAAACTTCCTTTCCCATCGTCAAACCTAACCGGCAGCTACACATAACTAGGTAGGTAGGCACCTTAAGGTGCTCTTCACTCGCCTTCGCGAGGCTTTTTTGACGACTTCCTGCCCAGCGACGCGTATTGCTGTCCGTCACAACAGACTGGACTGGAGGCCCGGTCTCGACATTCTCACTTCCCAATCACAAACGCCGGTGCTGCTCCCTCCAGGAGTCTCAAGGAGCTCTAAAAGCCTCTCTCTTCTGACTGCTCTGTGTTCCGTGATAGTAGGACGGTTCAATCTCGGCCAGTCAAACAAACGCGCAAGCCTTGCTTACATAGTATTACTTGTACGGAATTGGTGCGAGACAACGACCCAATGCCATTGATGCAATCGTGACCGATATCAGTTCGTTCATGACTCGGACGTCGGACTCGATTGTGTGCACGCAATCCCGGTCAGGCACACGACAAGTAACATGAGTAGCGTTTGTATATAAGTAACTTTTGGTATCGATTGCTATCAAGGGTTATCCGTGTCTACTTTGTGCAATCCAAATGCCATCCAAATAAGTCCCCCTAAACGCCCTTTGCAGCCGTATCCAAACCCCATCCTCCGCTTCATGAAAATTTCATCCCTGCCTCGTGACACATCCGACCCAACACCGAGCCTGCCCTAAGCGGCTAGCTGGAGGGGATGGCTCAGTGGTGGTGAATTGGGTTGAGGTCGCGGAACTCGCCCCGCAGGCTGTCGACGCCGTTTGCCCTGACTTCCTCCACCAGCTTGGCGACCTCGGGCGCGATGACGGCCTCGTCGAATCCGAAGTACTTGTACGCGTCGGCTTCGGGAAGCGAGTGTCCGAAGGAGCTCATCGAGTAACCGGCATCAGCGTAGCGCTCCCAGCCGTTGACTGCGTAGGCCTCGATTACGACACGAGGCGCCTTGGAACGGTACTGTAGCACCTCGCGCTTGTACTCGATGGATTGCTTGTCGAAGACGCGCTGGCAGGGGAAACTGACGATGCGCGCTTTGATGTTGCACTTCTCCGCGAGCAACTTGGCCGTCTTGACCGAAAAGACCATCTCGGCGCCAACACCAATCAGAGTGACGTCGGCATCTTGCTCCTCCTTAAACACGTAGGCACCCTTCAGCACGCCGTCGCGCGAGGTGTGCTGCGGGTACTGCTCGAGGTTCTGGCGCGACAGCGAAATGATCGACGGGCTCTGTGTAGCCTCCATGGCCAGGATAAAGGCGCCGGCCGTCTCCTCGCTATCGCACGGGCGAATATACAAGAGGTTCGGCATCGCCCGGTACAGAGCCGGCAGCGCAATAGGCTGGTGGGTGGGGCCGTCTTCGCCGGTTCCGATCGAGTCGTGCGTCGCGATGTGAATCTGTTGGAGGCGCTGGAGGGCACCCATACGCACACCAGGGGCGGCGTACTGAGCTTGTTAGCGGGTTCGGGCACGGTCAGGTGCTGGTTGCCTGTTGACTCACAATGTAAAACATGAAGAAACTCGAGGTAACGGGCAGTATGGTTCCCTTCCCGAAGGCCGCGAGACCGTTGGAAATGGCCGCCATGGCGTGTTCGCGAATACCGTAGTGGATGTAGCGGCCGGTGTAGTCACCGTTGATACCGCACGTTGTCCTCAGATCGGGGTTCTGGAAGTCGACCTTGCCCTTCCAGATCATGTTGACCGAAGGGGACAGATCGGCGGTTCCGACCATGAAGTTGTTGACACCGGCAGCAATGGGGTTGCAGATGAGGCCGGCAGACTTTCTCGAGGGAGTAGGAGCCGTAGGGAAGTCCTCCTTGGCAGGAATGAACTTGCGCCAATCCTGAGTCCACTCGCCAGCAACACGCTTCTTAAACTCGGCGGCGAGTTCGGGATGCTCGCGAGAGTAGTCCTCGACAAGTTGGTTCCATTCGGCCTCGATCTTCTCGCCGCGAGCAACAGCCTCGCGGAAGAAGAAGTAGACCTGGTCAGACACGACAAAGTGCTGCTCGGAATCCATGCCGAAGTTCTTCTTGATGTTGGCGACATCAGCTGGACCGTAGGCGGCACCGTGGGCCTTGGCGTTACCGGCCACAGCACTGCCGATTCCAATGACGGTGTGTATGTTGATGAAGGTGGGCTTGTCATTGCTGTTGCGGGCCTTTTCCATAGCACGGGCAATGGCCTCGACGTCCCAGTTACCGTCCTCAATCTCGATGACGTCCCAGCCGCAGGCGCGCATCTTTGCGTTGACATCTTCAGTGTTGCAAAGGTCGACGCTGCCGTCACAGGTGATCTGGTTGTTGTCGTACATGACGACGAGGTTGTTGAGCTTCCAATGGCCGGCAAGCTGGATGGCCTCCAGGGCCACACCCTCCTGCAAGCAGGCGTCGCCAATCATACACCACGTCATGTTGTTGACCACGGAGAAGCCGGGGCGGTTATAGGTCGCGGCCAGGTGCTTGGACGCAGCAGCCAGACCAACGGCGTTGGCGATACCCTGGCCTAAGGGGCCAGTCGTCACCTCGATGCCCTCATGCTCGATCTCCGGATGGCCGGGGCAGAAGGAATCAGTTCGGCTTGAGTGGTAGGACTTGAGCTGCTCCAGGGTCATGTGCTTGTAGCCCGTCAGGTGCAAAAAGGTGTATTGGAAGAGACATGCGTGGCCATTGGACAGGACGAAGCGGTCTCTGTTGAAGTAGCTGGGGTTCTTGGGCGAGTACTTCATGATGTACTTCCACAGAGCGGTGCCGATTGCAGCCATTCCCATGGCGCCTCCGGGATGGCCACCTTTGAACTGCTCGGTAAGGTCGGCGATGAGGCAGCGAAATGTGCGAAGGACAAAGTCAACCTCCTTCTTCTCGGCTTCGGTAAGCTGGAACTGAGCGTCGGAGCCATTGATGGACTTGGTGGCCACGACGCCTTGCGGGACGGGCTCTGCAGGGACTGCACTCGGCGCCATGGCGACTGATTATGTGGTATATGTGGCAGACGTCGAACAGTAGTTTTGACACGCGGTGAGGGTCTTTCGACGTCGGTGTATCGAGTGGGGTAAGTCGCGCCGTGCGGGTGTAGTTGGCGTCGTCGTTTGGCGGCGATGCGAAGATACGAGAAGAACACAACGAGGACGGCAAAGAGCAAGTGGCATCAGCCGTGTGTTTCAGGGAGATGGAAATGGGAATGAATTAAAGAGCAGACCAGAAGGAGAATGAAGTATTCGTGGCCACGGCCGCTGATATATTCGTGGACATTGCGGACGAGCCAATCCCCCCTCTGGGTGCTTGACATGACTGCATTGGGATGGAAGTGGGATGTGAAGCAAGTCGACGGCCAGCGGTCATCTGGATGGGGCGCTTAGTGTTTCCCCTTTGGATAGGACACGAGGGCGGCAGTCGGTTGGTCGGTAAAAATACGGCTCAGCCCCAGCTGGCGCCAGCCGGGGGATGGGTTTATCTCGTGGCTGCTTTGTATCCATCTACCTATTTTGCTCCCGTCGTGCCTCCAGCTAATTACCAGGTGCGTAGGACTTGAAGTCGAGAGGCAAAATCAAGCGATGGCGCGGGTAAAGACATAGCAGAAATGACGACACAGCTATTCATTAGGCATTGATGACGGACCCTTCAACATGCCTTGGGTACGTTGTGCCGCTTTTTCGACTCGCACGTGAGGTGAGAAGAGGCGAAGCTTCAGAAAACCGAAGCGACGGGCTTGTGGTAATGTACTACATACAGGTGTATCGTAAGCGTCAGTGTCGCGCCCCAAAGACGGGCTCCTAGGAATATCCTCCAACCACTACTAATATACTGTCCATGCGTACACAGTACCTACTAGTATGTGGTAGGCAATTACTATGTGCTCGCTCAGCAGCAACCAAAGGTAAACGCAGCGCTTGTTCTTGCCCTTCGTTGACGGTGGCCCCGGTGCACGAGCCATCGATATCTCTTATGTAAGTCACTTTTGACCAGTCATCGTCTCGCTGCTGTTCCCCGCCAACGGACAGCTGAGCGCGTGAACAAACTGCATTTTAGCGGTTCCACCTGTATCAGACACCCGCCGCCTTATGAACTCTCATCTCACAACTCATCTCTGTCTCATCGCGTGAAGCCTCCCAAGCCGCCCCTCACCTCCCTTCCATCTGTTTCTTCCCGAGCAACAACATTAGATCACGATGAGAGTCGAGAACAGTCTTGTGGCAGAGATCTTCTCCGGCTTATCAACCAGCGTCGCTTGAAGCTACTCTCCCAGACTTTGCTGTTGGTCGGGCGCAAGTCCCATTGTAATCGAACGTTGTCGGACTGGTCGTTAACCCAATGAGATCCTCATGGCGGCTATCTCGACCTTACGGATACATCATCGAAATCCCGAAAGTTCATTCTTGACGTACGCAGGACTCAAAGCCTGTGGCCTAGACTCTCTCGTCTCGCTCTTTTGATCGCCCCCGTCTTTTAGTTCCCCTCATCCGGATACCTGCCGACCCTCCCTCCCTGCCATTGAACCCTTCTCCGTCTCGCCAAGAGCGCTTACACCTGCCCCCCCGCGTCCATTCCCGTTCATATTCCACACTCTCACGGAGTCAATGCCGCACAAACGTCGAAGCTGCAGCACCATCTGTTCTTTTTTTTTTTTTCCCGTTGGCCCCGGCGCTTCTATCACTCGGCCGTTTCTCGAATTGTGAACTCGATGGAACTCCAAGCGACAGCCGCTGTTTCTGCTCCGTACTGCCCGACCTCTAGTTTGTTCCGTGAAAACTCATATAGCCAACAAGTGACCGCGATATTTCCGACGTCGTGAAACTTGACACTCATCTCTCTCTCACTTTCAACACTTCCACCACTTCTGACACGCTGTGAACCCTCGATCATCTTGCCATACCGTTGTTATAATATCTTTGCTTTTTATCTTGGCCTTATTTTCTTTCAAGATACCCCAACCAGTACTCTCACAATGCCTCCCGTAGCAGTAAGCGACATCGATCTCCCAGCTGAGCCCGTCCACCCTCTTCCCGAGGCCAAGGACCCTCTGGCCTCTGCCGTCGCCACCCCTCAACTCTTCTCCCTCGCCAACAAGACGATTGTCATTACAGGTGGCGGCCGCGGCCTGGGCATCACCTTCGCCCTGGCTGTCCTCGAAGCCGGTGGTCACGCCGTCTGCCTCGACATCCTCCCCGAACCCTCGGCCGTCGAGTGGGCTCACCTCACGAAGCTGGCCACCGCCAACAAGCTCTCCGTCGCCTACCGCAAGTGCGACATCACCGACGAGGAGGCAACACAAAAGGTCTTTGAGGAGATCGCCGACGCCGCCGACGCTCGCGGTGCTCCCTTCTGGGGCGCCATCGCCTGCGCCGGCATCCAGCAAAAGATCCCCGCTCTCGAGTACCCCGTCGCCGACTTTGAGCGGATACAAAAGGTCAACGTCGTCGGCGTCTTCGTGACGGCCAAGCACGCCGCCCGCATCCTCGTGAACCGCAAGAGCAAGGGCAGCATCCTGCTCATTTCCAGCATGTCCGGAGAGATCGCCAACCGAGTAAGTTTACGAGAACCCCTCCACCCCCAGAGCGAAAGCTTGTGAGTCGAGTGGTGGAGACCATGGACTGACGTTTCCGGTAGGGATTGACCTGCAGCGCCTACAACACGAGCAAGGCCGCCGTCCAGCAAATGTGCCGATCCGTTGCTCAGGAATGGGGTCAGTACGGTATCCGCGTAAATACGCTGTCGCCTGGTGTAAGTCCTACCCTCATGAAGTGACCAACAATCATCGCTGACGACGACGACCTGTAGTACATCCGCACCGCCATGACCGACCAGCTGCTCCAGGCTGAACCCGAAGTCGAGAAGACCTGGATGAGAGGTGCTCTCCTCCAGCGCCTAGGCACCCCCGAGGACTTCAAGGCCCCGGCCGTCTTCCTCTTGTCCGAGGGCAGCTCTTTCATGACTGGGGCTGACCTGCGTGTTGACGGTGGCCATTGTGCTTCTGCATAAGCGCCGAGGGAGGGAGTTGAACGGAGTAGGGTTGTGATGGCACCGCGGACGGCGGTGAAGACACTATGGCGTGTTGAAAAGTACTCCACGCTTGCACTTCAACGCCCGCGTTGCAACGACCGCCTCGATATATACGTGTCGAATTAGTATGACTAGAGCGAGCATTAATAGCGGTTTTAATTTTATCCCCTAGACAGACAGCTGCGACCAGAAATCGCTTGAAGTGCTCAAAAGCTCGCACGATCCGACAGCGTATACGACGTGACATGCGGGAAACTGACTGCCTTCGGATCAAACGGCAAGACTCTCGAGCTGCGCAGGTACTGACCACAGGAAACTTGAGGACGTGACCCAGCGCGCTGACCATCAGCACCGCCACCTGGCTATGTGATGAATACCAGCTCATACGGTCTTTGTCCTAGACCATCGATAACAAACTTCAAAAAGTGAAGTCGGGGAGCAATGACAGCCGAAACAGATATGACCAGTTTCAATCGTTTTCGAGCATGCCGTCAAGAAATTTCATCCACAGTAGCGATGACCGAGAAGGCATCTCTTAAGCCGCTACGCTTGAAGACAAGTTGGCATACAGCATAGTTTGACCACATTTGAGAGTTGCTGGTTGTAGATTGAAAGCAAAGCGTGGGCCCCAACGTCGTCCTCTCATCCCTTTCATGCAGCCACCTCAGGCGGGATCTATTCCAATTGGTGTGTCTTGGTATCCTTCTCCTCTTCCAAGTTGTCGTAATACCACCACTGCAACGCTTCAAGAAGCCATTCCGGACTCTTGGCACGTGAACATGAGGTGTACTAGGTAGGTTAAGATCGGGGTTAACAGGGTGCAGATCGGTATTGCCATGCAAAGTCCCCTGCCTGACAGTCTTACACACTTCGAGTACACTACCAAGCCTCGATATTACACCCTTTCGTGTCAAGCGACAATGCTTGATGGTTGGTGCTGGTACTGTCAACGGTTGATGAGCCGGCCGACTCGGTAGACGCGGTGGTTTCTTTGACAGTTGAGGCCAGGACCTTGACTTCACATGACAGCTCAAGCTCGATGGCGCAACGGTTTGCCTGGCTGACGACCATAGAGCATGTTTCCAGAGTCCGTTTCTTGCTTTGGAGCCGTACAACAGGAAGGTATTCTACATCAATGTCGACGACCCATTGTGGTTCTTTACCACAAGCCTCAAATATCAGATATCGCCCCGAGAGCTGGAAAGATTCAAGGAATTGCCGTTTACGCGCTCGAGATATTCACTTTGATGTTGCATCAGCTGCCAAAATGAATGGGGCCAAGCAGCAAAAGTACTTTGCAACATCGTCCGAGAAAAGAATTCTATGCTTTGGTCAGAATCTTGTGAGACGATTGGGAGCATGGAATAAGCACGCCAGCAAGTGGTGCTTTGACGATCAGACTCGTGGAGGTGCTGGGACATGAAGAATCTAGCCCAAGGCTTTTGTACACCGCAAAGGCCTAGAATTTGATGCGACTCCGTGTATTCTAGTCCAAAATAACGTACTTTGTTTGTGGTTGATTTCCATGGAAATCGGGTAGGTATTACCTGTTAGTCTGACATAGAAAAACTCCATATGCTTCATATCCAGCCGCGAGAATCAGTCATTCGTGTGATTTCACTGGCGACACCATCTCCTCCGATTCGCACCGAGTTGGACACTTCCATCTGTCTTATGACCTCGTCAACAAGCTAGAGCAGAACACACTCTGGCCTGAGTGGTGAAGGTAAACCTCGCATCCGCTCCAACTGATCTTATGCGAAGAGATGAGTGCTTGGCGGGGAAGTTGAGTCGTGGGCTCCCTTACGAATAGTCAATGTTCTGTTCGACAGCTCTTCTTTCTCGGCTACTGCTTGACATACCTGAAGCCGAAGAGTGAAACGTCAACAGCATGGTATCAACCATCACACCAGTAACCCTACCTCAGATCAACATTTAGAAAAGCGGTCAATGTCAGTAAGTGACTGCCCGTCACAACCCTTTGAGCCATATATGTGATTTTTACACGAAGGCCATGAGAAAAGAAATACCAGACGAGTTTTCCTGCAGAGATAGGAAAAGGGGCAAAGGGATATATGATTCATTCCCACCACGCAAAATCACAGTAGCTAAGGCTTCGCAACCGTGATTCGAGGCGCTCCAACCAAACAAAGTACCATACATCCTGGGCTTCAACATCACATACCTCACGGCAAACTAGAACGGTATTACACGAGCAGGCTCTAGTACGGTAATTAGCCCAATCCTCGCAGGTTCAAACACGTAGGCTCAAGGATCTCAACCAACATCGTGAATGTCGCGCCTAACATCTCCCAAAATCGCTGATCAGCTGTAATCTGTGATTCTGGAAGTAGAATATCTGACAGAACATTGTATTTTGTCAACTTTGGAGTACTTCAGTGCGCGGCAGTTGCATCCATCTAGGCCATTCTATAAATCTTTCTTTTTCTTTCTTTTATATTACGCTCAGATTGCTTGGTTGTGACACGATAGAATGCTCGCAGCCACACGTGGTGACATCGGTAGCTGCGCCAACTGTGGCGCCCATCGAGTCAGGACTCAGTTGACGGCACATCTCCGGCCTCGACAGCACGAACTTTGTCTTACCGTGGCCGGCGGCGGCTTGTTACCGTGTATGCGAACTGTCAACGGTAGCAGGCCAGCCCATGCAGGATACGGATGGTTGACTTACTCTGTTGGCATCCGTCGTCTCGCAGCAAGTTTCTGATTCCCAATCTACTCACTAAAACAACCTCATTCGACCTCATGATTGAGTTATTTGCATGACTTCCTCCCTAGGATCCTTATTTGCAGGCGTGCAGACTGCTGGCTGCCGAGACGAAGATTCTACCAATACATGTCTCTCGCCTGCAATGCCACCTCACCTCAGCAGGTGGAATGCGCCGGCGGCGGCCCTTATCATGCCCAGATCTACAGAGAGCCTGGGGGACAACAAACGAGACGTTGGAGCCAGACAGCGCTGTCCGGCACAGCCTAGAGCCAACGACAGTCCAATTTCTAGTGCCGACTTCGTCTCCCATTGTTCCTGATGAGATTGGGGGGCATTACTGGACAGAAGTGGGACGAATTCATAGTGTCGATCGCGACGCGGGAGACGTTACCCCAGCCACGCGAGTCCTGATTGTGGATCCCGGGGTTCTTCTTTTTTGGCATTCTGTTATCTCGGTGCCATCAGCCCGCAGATTGTCTTATCACCCAAGACTCGATAAAGCGTCGGTGTGGCTGCAGGGACCAGACTATGGGCAGTCCGAAAATACGATGACTCCCGAGATGCGAGCTAATTACTGCGTAATATACCGCAGATACACGCACGCGAGCTGCCATGACATCGACACGTCGTTCATGTTTGACGGATGGGGAGTTTTATGTTATTTCGGAGTCGAGACCGCAGCACGCAACAGACTTGACGTCAAATACCAAGCTTCGCTGAGGGTCCCGTCTCCAGACTGACGACACGCTGACTTTGCAGAGCGTCAGCGTCAAGGTCACCCTGTCGGTCGTACGGACTCGCAGAGGCAATCAAAAATAACAACAAACTCTTCAAAACTGAGGCACACGTCTTCCAGATGACTATTCCACATCATCGGCTGATTCTATCCCATATATACGGATACACGCTAGACAAACCAACGAACCACCTACCCACATACATTTCTCCAGTATGGAGTCCGTATCGACAGCACCGTCACCCGTGTGTGTGGTTTGTCACTGGCGCTAGTTGGTTGACTCGATGAGATCGAGTAATGATTTTTCCCATCCATGCGGGCGGGGTCTGGCAGCCGACGATAAGCTATCCCTGCCAGACGGACCAACTTATCATACGTAGCCGCACCGTCCCATGGCTCGACAGGCATCATGGTGCATATCTGCTGAGCGGGAGCCGTTCCTAATCGTAGTTCGCCCGCCCTGTTGCGAGCGCCACCCCTTCCCCCATGATAAGACATCTCCTCGGGACGAACCAATTACAGATTCGGAGCCTGGTCTGGTCGACCACATATCTGTCGTCTCCGGCACCAGGGCTCGTCCTCTTACTCGATCAGATTTGACGCCGCTGCCACTTTCGCAGTCTTCAGTCAGCTCTAATCACGGCGTGACCGGCAGCACCCTTGCCCGAAAGCGGTCCGTAGCATGTCTTGTCTCGCGTCTCTTGGTGTTCCCGTGCCATGCCATGCCTTTCCCCAATCGTCTTCATTCCTCGCGCCGTCCAGTGGGATAGAATTGCCAAAAAGACGGCTGCGAAGGGCTTGTCCCCATGTCCCCATGTGGGGGGCGTCGACGCGATTTCCGGGTCCATCAGTCGATGTTCCCTGACAAAGAGGTACGACACCTTCGTAACTCTCTGCTAGAGGCGTTTGACGAGAGAGAGCGTTATCAAACTCTCCATATCAAGAGCGACACCGGCCCAGTTCGACCAACTCCCACGTTGGAATAAATAACACTCCATCTCCCGCCATTTTAGTGTGTCTCGTCTCAAACTCTTGATAAAGACCCTCCCAGACCGGAGCATATTTACGGTTCCCCTTGACGGCCTGCCTTGGAATTGCCACTTTTCGGCTGCAATCCTGTGCAGATCGCGTCCCATACCCTGTCGCACGCTTTTTTCCCTGGATCGCCATTCTGTCTTCACGTGCATAGCGTCATAGCAACGTGTAACCGTCCCTCATCCCCGGTCGACGACGAACAAATACGGCGTCGCAGCCGGCGTGATATTACTCGAGAGAAACACCAACGGCTAGTCAACACCAGCCGGCAGCTACCGACGTCCATCGAGACACTTTCTCCCCTCCCCTCTTCCCCCCCAATCAGATTCTCGAGATGGACACGGCAACGACGAGTGCCCGGCCGGAAAAGGTCCACGGTTCCAAATTCAGGTATTGGGCCGACAAGCTCGCCGTCGAATCGGAGCCTGGCTTGACCAGCGCGCAGCTGATGGTATGATCTGCCGCTTTCGCAAATACTGTCTGGGAGCCCAGGAGCGGGACTGACACAGAGGCACTGCAACAGCTGACGAACTTGGACCTCAAACCGTACGTATCCCGGAGGGCGCTGGAGGACGGCCGAGTGGGACTTTCGTTGCTGACGGACGAGTAGTGTCGAGCCCGAAAGACGACAATGGGGACCCTGGAACTTTGTGGCGTTCTGGGTCGCCGACTCGTTCAACGTCAACACGTGGATGATCTCGTCGTCCATGGTTGTTGGCGGCCTGTCCTGGTGGCAGTCGTGGCTCTGCGTCTGGATCGGCTACGCCATCGCCGGTGCCTTTATTTGCCTGACTGGTCGGATCGGAGCCGTCTACCACATTGGATTTCCCGTTGTCAACAGATCTTCGTTTGGTATCTGGGGCAGTCTGTGGCCCGTCTTCAACCGAGCCGCCATGGGTACGTTGCTGAATGCCATGTTGACCGTCGAGTGAATACTCACAAACCCTCAGCTTGCGTCTGGTACGGTGTCCAGGCCTACATTGGCGGACACTGCGTTTACCTCATGATCCGCGCCATCTGGAAGTCCTGGGTGAGTCCCAGAGGACCTGGACAACCGGCCTTGTTCGTCCACGGCACTGACTTGTCATAGGACCGCGAGACCATTCCCAACACGTTCGCTGAAGGTTCCGGGACGACGACTGCCGACTTTGCCTCCTTCTTCATCTTCTGGCTCTGCTCCCTGCCCGCCATCTGGTTCCCCGTCCACAAGATCCGGCACCTGTTCACCGTCAAGTCGTACGTGGCCCCCTGCGCCGGTATCGCGTTCCTGATCTGGGCCGTCGTCCGGGCCGGGGGCGTCGGCCCCATCGTCCGCCAACCCTCCAAGCTCCACGGCAACGACCTGGCCTGGGAGTTCGTCAAGGGCGTCATGTCCTCGATTGCCAACTTTGCGACCCTGATCGTCAACGACCCGGACTTCTCCCGCTTCGCCGGGAAACCCCGCGACGCGCTGTGGTCGCAGCTCTTCACCATCCCCGTCGGCTTCGCCTTCACCTCCTTCATCGGCATCATCGTGTCGTCCTCCTCGGCCGTCATCTACGACCTCGAGGAGCCCATCTGGGACCCCCTGAGCCTCTTGGAAAAGTTCATCGACGACGGCGGCTCCGCCCAGCGCTTCGGCGTCTTCGTCATCGCCTTCTCCTTCGCCCTGGCTCAGCTGGGCACCAACATCGCCGCCAACTCCGTCTCCGCCGGCACCGACATGACGGCGCTCCTGCCGCGCTACCTCAACATCCGACGCGGCGGGTACATCTGCGCCGCCATCGGCCTCGCCATGTGCCCGTACAACCTCCTCACCGACTCCAACAAGTTCACCACCTACCTCTCGGCCTACAGCGTCTTCCTCAGCTCCATCGCGGGCGTCATGTGCTCCGACTACTACGTCGTCCGCAAGGGGTACTTCGAGGTCAAGGAGCTCTACGACGCTCGCAGGACGGGACCTTACTACTTCACCTTTGGCATCAACTGGCGGGCCTACGTGGCCTACGTCGCCGGCATCATGATGAACATTGTCGGCTTCGTCGGCGAAATCGGCACCGAGGTCCCCGTCGGCGCCACCTACCTCTACAACATCAACTTCTTTGGCGGCTTCATCGTCTCGGGTGGCATCTACTGGCTCCTCTGCAACATCTCCCCCGTGCCGGCCACCAGCGACAGATGGATGGAGGTCGGCGACGAGATTGACGAGATGCGCGTGGCCTACGACGGCAACAGCCAAGACTACGACGAGGAGGCAATCGCCAACTCGACCAAGGGGGTCAGCGGTCACAAGCACGTCTAAGTGTCTTGTTAGGCATGCGGTTTAAAAAGGGGGGGGTTTTGCGTTTGGACTTTTATATGATACCATTGTTACCTGGAAGCATGTAGTTGATATGAGATGAAAGTGAACCAAGATTGATGAACCAACCGAGTCAGATCCATGCGAAATGTTCGGTGAAGACCAAACTTGGCCAAGTATCTCCCCATTTCTCGGTGAGAAATATCTCGCGGCGGCAAATTCGCAAACGACTATCACGCAAATGAGTCAGCATCCTGCCGTCAGGGCTATGAGTTGCTTGCAAGCATGGCGCTTAGTCACTACCTATCAACCGGTTAGAATCACCACCAACGATTTACCTGCGGAGACCAACTGTGGCAATGCAGGACTCGGACTCGGGGCAAGTGGAGACTATCCTGGTGCTTTTCAGCTTCAGCTCGTCTCCAAAGCCATGAAGCTCATCAACGTCTTGACACTCGCCATTGAGACTTTCAACACGGAGCATCAACTGCCGCGCTACGCCATACTGTCACACACGTGGGGACTCGACGAGGTCAGCCATCAGGAATGGCTCGTCAACGCCAACGACCCCCCACCCGAGTACCTGGAGAGGGCCGGATACACCAAGATCATCCAGGCTTGCTCGAAAACGCGAGATGACCGCCTGCGGTACCTGTGGGTGGACACCGTCTGCATCGACAAGACCAGCAGCTCGGAGCTATCCGAAGCCATCAACTCCATGTTCAAGTGGTACGAAAGAGCCAACGTCTGCCTAGTCCACCTGGCCGATGTCGAGTGGACCCCGGGCCTCGTCGAGAGGATCTACGCCAACGAGGACGCGCCCTTCCGGTCGAGTCGGTGGTTCACCCGGGGCTGGACGCTGCAAGAACTGCTCGCCCCCAGCAAAGTCTTCTTCTTCACCGCGGACTGGAGGGAAATCGGCACAAAGTCCGAGCTGAGGTTCCGGATCGCACACATCACCGGCATCGACGTCACGTACCTCGGCGAAAGCCGCAAGATCTGGTCCGCCAGCCTCTCGGCCCGCATGAGCTGGGCCTCCGGGCGCGAGACGACGCGCCAGGAGGACGCGGCGTACTGCCTGCTGGGCATCTTCGACATCAACATGCCGCTGCTCTACGGCGAGGGGACCAGGGCCTTTATGCGGCTGCAGGAGGAGATCATCCGGGCGTCCGACGACCACACAATCTTCTGCTGGGGCTGGGATCCCGAACGGACCCCCGGCGACTGGCAGAGCGTCCTCGCGCCGTCGCCCGCCGTCTTTGCCGGCTGCAGCACCTTTGTCGCCACGCGCAGGACGTCGGCGAGCACGCCGTACCACGTCACGAACATGGGCCTGCGCATGAAGCTCCCCGTCGTCGCGGCCGTCAACTCCGTTTGCGCCATGCTGTCCGTCATCAGCACCGAGGACCCGGACCCGGACCACAAGAGGAGAATGTGTCTGCCCCTGATGGCGGCGGAGAACGTGTACAGACGATGCCCCTTTCCCAGCCGTCCGTTCCCCGTTCATAGAAACATGGTCTGCGAGAGGAAGGACATGTACATTTTGTACAGGCTTTCGAGGAACACCGAAGACCTTATGCCGTGGCCCTACCGGCACCAGTTCCAGCATTGCTTCAACATTAGCATTCTCGACGCGTCCTTCTCTACGAGCGTCATCCACCAGCGGGTCACGTCCATCGACTGCCTGGTACCCCAGTATAGGCAAACACCCTCGTCGCATGTTTCGATGCCAGTATACAGCGCAGTCGGCTTCAGGTCAGCATTGGAGCACGTCTTCAACGGTTTGGTTCTTAGAATCACGTACCGGAATGAAGTGTTTCTCGTGCTATTATACATTCAAGTTCAGGACGACACACGTCATTGGGGCTGCAGAGTGCTTGATCCCACGACGAAGTTTGCAGACTTTGATGTGCCCATGTGGCTGACAATGTTCGAAAACCACGCAACCGACAATGAACTCAACCGAGTCAGCACAGACAGTCACACGCAATTATCAAAAGGTGGCAAGACAAAGATCTCGGTAATTCTGGACCAGCAGATTAGAGACGAAGCAGGACGGGCCGTCCAAATGGTCTACCTAAAGTTTGGCGAAGTGGGCAACGGCAGTTCCCGAGATGTAATTGTATGGGACGAAATCCGGCAATCTTGCCCGAGAGTTAAAACAATCTAATTGACTCCCTTCATGGTTTCAATTTCATCGGTGCATGGGACGTTTCTGGCTTGCCCGGAGATGAGCCGATACTCGTGTCATGTCAACTTTACGGTCAATATGTCACAAACCAGACGATGCTTGTCTCGTCAGGTTCGCTATTGAGCTTTATGAGAGCCAAGTACGATAGCGTCCCCTGTGGTCAGCTCACAAGCGCTTTGGAACCCTGAGGGCAATTCGTGACTACATAGACGGAATAAATGTACGGATGAACCGGGCTCCCAAACACTGGCCACCCTTACACCCTAGGCTTTCAACCCCAGACTGAAAGAGCTGCGGCTTTGATTCAAGTAACAATTGCATGGGTTCCGTGGCTTGAATTACTAACGATGCGGAGTTTAACAACTACCAATAGCTGCAAGCATTACCAGAGTTGTCAGCTCGAAAGTTCAGAATACATCTCACAACTCTCTGTAGCTTTCTGCTACTAGTTCCGCGTGTACAATACTGCAATTTAGACAATGGTAGCTATATTTCCAGCGAGCCTGAATACCCCGTTACGGAACCACTGTTGCCGCATCAAGCCTGCTGTTTGGCAGCTGTGGTTCCCACGCTGTCTTGTCCTTCAAGTTCACCAGAGTCACACATCGCTGATTGCTCAGCTGGCGTTACGCTCGAAGTTGTTAAGCAACTAATGTGTGAAGACTTTCAGAGGCTGTGACAAATAAGATAGGAGACGGTTTCGTCGACAATCAGTTCAGCTTCGCTTAAGATCTAACAATTGATTTCGCTGTCTCTCATACAAAATCGGTTAACCTCTTGCCATGAGACCATGCCTTACGGCATGCATCACTTTCTTAGCCTAGATTCTGCATATGACTACTTGTAAAAAAAAAAAGTATCGGTCCCAAGGCGTCTTTCGTCACTTCCAAAACTTGAGCCACTGGGGCCACCTCAGTTGGGGTGTCACGCGTCCGTTTCTGTAAATGTACATTCTGTGGAGGAGCCATAACCCCCTGAGCATCGTAACTCCAGCAACAACAACTGCAATCACCTGGCCAACTGAAAACTCGTCATTCTCTTGGGGCTTGAAGCTCTTGAATGCCTTTTCCGCCGCAGCCAGGGATCCCAAGGAGAAAACACCATATACCACATACATCAGAGACACAGTCGTGCGATGTTTCTCATATTTGCGCTCAGTGTCTGAACTCAACTTCCTGTATAGCAACTCCCAAGCACTCCACTTCTCGACGGGGGCAGGAAAGGTGATATCCCCAAGGCTCGTCCCGTATCTCTCAGCCTCGTGAAACTTTTGCGTATTGTAGAGAGAATGAAAGCTGCTTTGGAGGAATATCAATACACGGCAAGCGTAGTAAACCCAGAACGTGTCCACCTCGGACCATGCTTTGTCGGTTGCGCCGTTGTTGAGCCAGCCCCACCAGGCGACGGAGATGTGCTCGCAATCGCTGTACCGACGGTTGCTTTTGCTTGCGGGATTGGTGGCAAAGCCTCCGCTGCTGAAGAGGCTTGTAACAACACCGAGCAGAACAAGACCGAACGCTTGGCAGAAGACTGTGGCGCCGACTTGCCATCTAGACGCCAACGTTTCCTTGGCAACCAGTGGTAGGGAGAGAGCCATGTTCTGAGAGTCAAGTATCATGGCACCAAGAATGGCATCGGCTGCTGATAGTTGCCTGTCCGGACTTCCCTTTTCAGATTTCTTGGTCATCTCGACCAGAAGGGCGATGGCGAGGGAGATGTGGGTTATACCAAGACCGGCACCGATCTCCTTGACCCCGGTAGCGTTGTTGTGAAAACTTCCAATAATGGAGATGATGATGAGGACAATCTCTTGAGCCCAAATGGCAAAGCGAATGCCTGGGCCTCCGATGTCCGAGTTGATTTTCGTTTTACCCATCGGCCTGTTGGGCAAGCATTCACCTTGTCTTTCGACGCTCAACATTGTCGGAATCAGAATCACCCCCAGTATGCCGAGACCATAGGGAAAAAGGTATCTAGCCAGAGTGATTTGTCGATATTTCTTGCCCCCATGCGACTTGTTCCATAGCGACTTCTTCCCTAGCGACTTGTTCCGTAGCGACTGACAGCCGGCGATGATGGAATCAAAGATGAAGAAGAGTGTTTGGAAAGTGAGCAAGACGATTGCAATTGCAACGGGCAAACCTGTGAATGTCGCCATAGTAAGATTTCGAGCAACGGTTGAGGTGAAACCCTACAGCTTCTGCTTACTCGTCTCGTACAGGTCAAAAGGGCAAGCCAGGGCGAGAGAGATATATAAAAGTGCTGCCCAGCATCCCGTCATTGATGTGGGAGATCAGGCTGGCTTGGGAATCGAAGGATTCAGCCCCCCATCTGCCGAGCTACACTATGGCTGACGAGGGACTCAGCTCATCGCAAGGCAGACCAATGAGGGGGCAAGTCTCACAAAAAATACGCTGACCATGGTGTTGTACGACATCGGGTTGCCGACAAGATGATCTGCCATGTCTTACACAACATATAGTACGTGTGTTCTCTGCTTTGCATCGTCACCGGTAAGTTGAAGTGTGACTCGGTGTGAGCTATCTCATCCTGCATGGTCTCCGGACATCCAATTAGTTTCGCGATACGAGGCGTAGACAGCTGTCGGGGCAAGTTCTGTACTGCAGAGTATTTGAGCGTCTGATCAAGTCGTTTCTTACATAAGAAAAGTGCCGACGATGATGGGTGCAAGGGATAACGTAACAGCAGACCAAAGCTTCTCTCGCTGAATACTCCGACTGAGCTTGTTTTCAACGGAGCACTCCGGGTCTTATATGATCACTGGGTTTAGTTTCTGTCAAGAGAGGCGATTATCAACCGGTACAGACGCAGAGATTTCCACTCAACAATTTGCAAGTCTCTCGGCCTGCTTACCTCGCACCACCGCACCAGTCTTGAAGCGTGAGCTGGCAAACTATTCGCTCCGAGTAATTAATCCTTCCGTAGAATGCCTACTCCTATATAGATACCTTCAAAGCTTGCGGAGCGGCGGGAGATTGCCGCCGGCTAAAGTCACCAACACGTCAGCAAGGACGTCTCAGAGATCGACGCAGTCCCAGAGGGCTCTGGAGGTCGGCGAAGCGGGAAACATGCAGAGATAATGAGAGACGCTGAGATTGGTGTTGACTTCCTTCAGCTTGTGTGCTATGCATCCCTGGTGAAAACTATTGCCCCATCCACGGCGGACAAAGCGGTGAAGAGAAATTCAGTGAGACGGAAGCCGAAAAAAGAGAGGCTTATCTTGACCGCGAGACTTTGGAAAGGCCCATGTACCCCAGGAGAAGGCATGGACAAGTCACGGACGGGGACGGAGTATTAGCAGTTTACAGTCAGGATGAGAGGAAACAATCAAGCCCTGACTCGGCGAAGGAGCAATGCGGGCTTCATATGCCCCCGGCTCTGTGATTAGCTTTGCTTTGATGAGTCTGTCCAAATTCTGCACATGACCCGGAGGACTCAGAAGCCCAAAGCCGATCAATTAGTCGGCAGGCAGCTAGATCAAACAAACGTTGAACCTGTCAGGAATAACGCGTTCGAGCGGTAGAGTTTTCGCCAGAAGAACCCTTAGCCGCGGTACTATCTCTATAGGCCTCGCCTTACTTTAACTAGACAAAAGAGGATTATATATATTATACTTAGCTATATTTAGTTATATATAATATATACTAGATTATACCTCCTAATTATATATAATAATTAAGAGTCTTATAATACTAAAAAACTACTAAGCTAAAAATATATATTATACTAAATCTATATATTTTAACTA
>RYZW01000345.1:13716-41897 GCA_004367215.1 Colletotrichum trifolii
ATTAAGATTATTTACTAATAAGAGTAAGCTAAGTCCTACTATACTTATATAGAGATTATAAGTTAGCTTATATTAGTAGTAGAGAATTTTTATATTAGTAGTATAAAGTCTCGTCTCGGGGGTAAGTAGGGCTTAGTGGGGATATTAAGGTTGTAGATATCGAGGTTATGATTTAAATAGAGTGCCTATAGTTAGTAGTAATTAAATATCTTGAGATATTCGAATCGTATATAGCTATGAGGGCGTGAGGGTATAAGGGTGTGAGGGTGTGAGGTTGTCGCAGAAGGAGTTATTAGTTATTTGTTGTCTGCGAAAAGGTTGATACGGGGCGGGTATACTAGCTGTTATAGTTGCGAGGGGTTCGGCCCCGGATTAACTAAGGGCTAGCTATAGTAATTAATATGGGGTAGGTATACTAATTACTATAGCCGTAAAAGGTTTAGCTTTGGATTAACTAGGGGTTAGTTATAGCAGTTAGCGGGGGGGGGGGTAGGAGGTTAAAGTTATACTTTAGGGGGTAATATATCTACTAATAGTCGTAGTAGAAAGCAAGCTATTAGCCCCTCCCCTATTTTATAAATATAGATTATTTTAGTATTATATTTAATAATATATATAAGTAGTCTTACTAGTATAAAAAGATTATATTTATTATTTAAAAATAAAGTATCTATAGATATTCCTTAATAAGAAGAAAATACTTATTTATATATAATTTATAGAACTAGAAATATAGAGATTTTACTATTAATTTAGATACCTAGTTATAGTATATATCTATAATATCCTTACTAAAATAAAATATCTAGTTATATACTATACTTTCAAGGCTTTTAAGTACTACTACTACTAGTACTAGATATATAATACTATTTCTTCTTGTTTTTGCTTTACTATTTAGGATAATACTAAGTTTAACTTTAAAATTATTATTAATATTATCTATTTTAATAACTACTTTATAATGTATATTATTAATACTACTATAATATTTAATATGTCTTACTTCTTATTAAATATATTAGTAAAAATAGTATAAGAGGCTTTTAAAGTACACCAGATTAACCTTTACTAAGGCTTTCAAGATTTTATTACTACTAATATAGGAAAAAGCTTTTAATCTTAAAACCTTAAACTTGAAATAAGAATTGTAAGATTAATAATCTGAATAGTGTTAATTAAAATATATAATAATATTAGTAAAGTTAAATATTGCTATATTATCCTCTATTAGGTATATAAGACGTATTATGATAAAATCCCTATAGTAACTTAAGAATTATTTTTGAGTAGTATATATAGTGATTAATAATATTACTAGCTTGACTAGTTTTGTATTAGGACTATCTGTTTTTAATATATATTTATATTGTATAGAAGATTCCGCTTTTTCTTTAGATATTATTACTTATGTCTATACTATATAGAAAGTAATAGAAGAAATCTACCATACGTATACTAAATATATTATTAATAGTATTCTAGTAATACGTAATAGCCCTAATATCTTATATATAATAGTTTTCCTACTTTAGTTTCTTATATATATATAGTAAGAGAAACATGGTTAGTAAAGCCTATTTTACTTTATTATTACTTATAATACAATATATATTCTCAAATTCTCCTAAAGTTTTTAAGAACTTTAAATAATAGTTATAAAACTATACTTTAAAAATAACTAACCATTTTTACTAAGATAAATATTATTAATAGTAATATTATTAGGTATATAGTTAATAAAATATTACCTTAGTTTCTTTTCTAATACTACTATTAGAAGTCTAGTACTATATAGAGATATAAATTCTTATAGTAATACCCCGATTTCATCTATAGTTACGTTTATAGAATTTTGCAATATTTACTAGATACTATAAAATACTATTATTGTATGTAATAGTAATTTTACTACAATTAGTAATAATAATCCGCTACTTCCCTATATAATTAGTAATATCTTTAATATATTACGAGGAATAGTTATATCTCTGAAAGTTATAGTAGTTATCATTTTAGCTTAAATATTTAAATATGAAATTTGTTTTATAGTATATTTTATAGTTAAATAATAGTTAGATATAGTCTTCTCCTTTACGTTCTATAAAAAAAGTATTATTATAATACTAGATGTATTATTAAACGAATTAAGTAAAAAAGAAGTTAAGAGTATTATTACTAATAGTATCATTAAGATTATCTAGTTTAACCGTATTTCTTATAAAAGGTCTAAGTATTTTAAGTTATATACTATTAATAAGATGAAGAATAAAGATGTAAATGAGGTATATAAGAAGTTATGTTTTATATTCCAGGGTTTTAGTGATAATAATAAGTTTGAAATATTGATTTAATCACTAATAATCTAATAGAATAGTTAATAGTTAATTTTAATTGTGATTCTAGTTTTCTTCTAGTATAAAAGTAGAATAATATAGTTTTGAGATATTATTTAAACTTAAATTTAAGCTTAAATAGAGCTTATAAGATATATTATAGCTAATATCCTTTTGTATCTTAAAAAGTAGTAATTGCCAGGATTTATAATCATTAGTATGAAGTTATTATATAGTTTTATTAAGGTTAGTATTTATTAATAGGTAATTCTTTCTAGGTATTATAAGGAGTAGCTATAAATAGAGATATAGATATATAACTTATATTTCTTTATCTTATACCTCATTAAAAGGGAGTTTAGCTTTATAGGTATGTAAATAGATAATATATTCGGCTTCTCTAATATTACTTTCTTATATTATAAGGATAAAGAGTTTTAAAAGATTTTATTCAAAGTAAAGCTTAAGACTACTTTTAAAGAGATAACCTCTTTTCTATTTAATAGAGGTATCTTAAGCTTTAATAGTAATACTTTCTATTTATACTAAAAATACTAAGAATAAAAGCTAGTTTTTTTTTGATATACGTATTATACCTGAAATACTTAAGAAAGTATATATTAAATAATATATGTATAGAGCATATTTTACTTTCATATACTAACTTGGAATATTCTTTAAACCTTTATATATTATATAAGAGTATTAACATTCTATTAATAACATTACTATTTTGAATAAGTATTTCTAAATAATACAATAAGTATTTTAACTATAGTTCTAACTTGATATTATTTGATTTCTCTAAAGTATATTTCTATACTTTTATTTATAGCCTTTTTATTAATAATACTGATTTCTAATTTTAACTAGGATTTATAATAACTTTAGATTAAGAGATAGTAATTAGTAATAATTAGTTGAATTTCTATAGTAATTATATACATTATCTTTGTACTAAAAATAATAGACATACTAGGAGTACATTTATTTTAGAGCTTTATACTATAGTAGCTAATTTAGATTTTATTTATACTATAGTTATATTATTTAACAAGATCTTTAAATACTAAGATTTCTCCTAGATCTTAACTATTATATATCCTGAATTATACTTATTTTATAAGTATTTCATAGAGTTTAGTATTACTAAAGAGAAGTATTGAATAAATAATAATATAGTATTAAAATAGTTATATAAATACTATACGTTCTATAAAGTATAATAAATTAATAGAGATGATAATATTACTAATATATTTATAAACACTACTTTTAACTATACTTTCAAGAGATTTATTAATTTGAATTATATAACTATTTAAATAGAAAAATAGGTTACTTAAGTAGAGTAGATAAAAGAGTATTTAGGTATTATCAAGTAAATTGTAAAAGGATTATGTTTAATACTATTTTATATTTGTTTCTAATATTATTTTAATAGTACTTTTAGTATATATGAATAGTATTTTTAGTACTTGGTATTATATATAAATAGATAGGTATAAAGTATATAGTAAAAAGAAAAAGTCATTAGTATGAGTAATACTATACTATATAGTATATACTATTATATATAGTATATATATCTATATATATATATATGGTATATATAGTTATATACTTCTATATATATAGTATATATAGTTATATATGTTCTATACTTTACTGATTATACCTATTATTAGTTATAGTTTAGTATTATAGTAGTTAATAAGTAACTACTATACTATAGATCTAGAGTTTTATATAGTTATATAGATAGTTATATAATATAGTAAGAATAATAATGAATACTAGAACTTTTCGATATTTATATAACGAGATTATATATAGCGTATAATTATCCTTACCGGATAAACTAATAATATAGAATAGGAAAAGCTAATAGCTTGTTTTCTACTATAACTATTAGTAGATGTATTATTTCCTAAAATATAATTTTAGTTTTCTTATTCCCCTACTAACTACTATAACTAGCTTCTAGTTAATCTGGGGCTAAACCCCTTGTAGCTATAGTAGCTAGTATACTTGCCCCGTATTAACTTTTTCGATAATAAATAACTGATAATTCCTTCTACGATAACCTTATACCCTTATACTTTTATACTTTTATACCCTTATACTTTTATACTTTTATAACTATATATAATTCAAATATCTCGAGATATTCAATTACTACTAACTATAAATACTCTATTTAAATATTTATTATAACTTTAATATCTATAACCTTAATATTCTTACTAAGCTTTACCTACCCCTAAGACGAGACTTTATACTACTAATATAAAAGTTCTCTGCTATTAATATAAACTAACTCACGAATTTTTAAGTATAATAGGATTTAGTTTATTCTTATTAGTAAGTAATTCTAATATATTAGATATAGCTAACATATAAATAATACTTATATAGATATAGATATTTCTAGTATAACTAAATAGCTTTTAAAACCTTTATAATTATAGTATTGTAATATTCTGAAATATCTAGTATTTAGTATTATAGTAAAATATTAATATTAAAGTATTACCTAATTAATAATTAGTTTCTAATATCATTAGTTTAGTATAGTAGTTTATAGGTTAGCTAGATAAACCTTCTTTTAAATATCTATATATAGATATACTTTATAGCTTATATAGAAAGCCGGGATAGCAAGGATTAGATTATTATTTAAATATAAGTTACGTAATATAGTAGCCTAAAGCTACTTTAAGATAAAAGCTTCTTATAACTATTACTAGTTAGCCTACTAAGTTAAAATCTTATAATTTACAGAAACCTACCTTTTACTATTACTTTTTCCTTTATCAAGCTTTTAGCTGTTTCCTTACAATTCTTCAACTTCTACCTTCTAAAACAATAAGGCTAGCATTTTCAGTAATAGCTCTATTATAATAAATAGCCAGTAAATATATAGTAGTAGTACTAGAAGTAATAATACCTACCGAAATCTCTATTAAATATATAGCTTCCCCTATACTACCTAAACCTCAAATAGTAACTATATCACCTAAACCTATAGTAACTATAGTAACACTTACATACCTCCTTAAATAATAATCTTCTTTTATAGAGATAATATCAGCTTAGCTATCTAGTAATAAACCTATAATAACCCCTATACTATTAATTCCCGAAACTATTAATTATAAAGATTATTCAAAACCCCCTAGTTACCTATATAGCTTCTTTTTTAAAAATACTATCCTATATAAAATCGAGGATTAGCTAATAGTAATTTAAGATAACTATTCTCTATACCTAGGAGCCTCTATAGTATATAAAACTCAGTAAGCTATAACAAGACTCTCCTATACTCTCTAGACCTAGTAGTATAACTACTAATATACCTTATATAACCCTATATAAACTAATTTTATAGTATTTGCTTAGTATTTATTAACTAACTTAATACTATAAAAACTATACCTCTATAGTATACTTCATATACTTTAGTATAAAAGCTAGCAATCCCTACTAAAGCTTTACGCCGAATAGTTAACTATCTATAAAACCCTAAATACCCTTATAGAAGCCTCGAAGCCTCATACCTTCGCCTTCTTTTAATACCTTAAAGCTAGACTATAATAATATTTATAGTACTAGAAGTTTAATAACTAAATACTTAGGATAGTAACTCTAGTAGCTAAGTATTTATAAGAGATATTATAGTCCTATAAAGAAAACCTTAGCAGTATTAGGAATACTACTACTACTACTAAAGGATCGGCGCCTAAATACTATAAAGAAACTAATATTCTAGAAAACTCTCTAGTAAAAGATTTATACTTTAGAAAAGTACTTTAAAAGCCGCCCTTTATACAAAATATACGGCAAGTTAGGCTATACTATAGCCACTTATTACTATAATAAGCTCTATATATTCTATTAGAACTAGACTACCCTATAAAGGTTTATTATAAGTATTTCACTAAATACTCGCCGAAAAATCCCTAGAACTATACAAAGCCTAAAGCTATATAGTATAATAGAAATACCCTAGAAAATAGGTAAACTATTACCCTATAAAGGTTTACTATAAACACCTCACTAAAAGTTCGCTAGAAAGTCCCTAGAGCTATATTAAACCTAGGGCAGGTAAGTAGCCTACTAGTAAATATATACTAATACTTTAGTAGACTAATTAGCCACAAGAAACCCTATATACCTAATAATTAATAAGAAGCTTTATAGAAAGCGTTACTATATACAGGAAAAAGTCAGATATCCTAGGTTTAGCTTTAAAGATTTCTAGTTAATATACTAAAAAAGTCAGATACCCTAGGTTTTGCACTAAAGATTTCTAGTTAATATACTAAAACCTTACTAATAAACAAGAAAGCTCGTAAATTAATATACCCACAAGAAACATTATTACTTAATACAACAACAAAAGCCTTATATATTAATATACGCATAAGATAAATACCATCACATATTAATACACATATAAGAAAACCCTTATACGTTAATACACGTATAAGAAGAACCTTTTCTTATAATTACTAAACAGTCAGTAAATAGCCAGCGAAGCTATTTTCAAAAAAGTAACTATATAGCGTTTATGGGCCTTAAGGCCTAAAACCTATAAAAGGGTAGATAGTTATAAAAATACACCCTATAACTTATATAGAGAACTAGGATAACTAAGATTAGATTATTATATAAATATAGATTACGTAATATAGTAACCTAAAACTATTATAGGATAAAGGCTTCGTATAACTACTACTAGTTAGCCTACTAAGTTAAAGTTTTATAATTTATAGAAACCTACTTCTTACTATTACTCCTTCCTTTACTAGGCTTTTAGCTATTCCTTTATAATCTATAAACTACTTATTAAATATAATAATTAGAATAATTTTATTAAACCTTAGTCTAATATATTAATAATTCTAATTATAATAGTTATAGCTAGATATCTCTATATTTATGTTATAGTTATCCTTTCTGAATAGTTATATGAATTTTAAAGAAATTCTAATTCTGTTATAGAAATTATAGAAAAATAATAGATTCTAGAATATTAAGGTTTTATATCTTAAAGTAGGTATTCTATTTTCTTCTACTTTTAAGAGGTTTAAAAAAGCCCTTAACCTTATAATTCTAGTAGTTACTTTCAGCTATATATATAAAGTCGTAGTCTTAATAAAATATTCCCTAATTAATAATTAAAAACTAGCTATAAGAGATATTTTAGTAGTATTTTAATAGTATTATAATAAACTTGAAAAGTTTATACTTAAACTAAAGACTTTTTACTAAACTATAGGGATAATAGTTATATAGAGTTTTAATAGTAATATATTAGAAGCTAGTTACGACAGATACTTTAGTAATACTTTGATAGTATTATAATAAACTTGAAAAGTTTATTACTAAAATAGAAACTTTTTACTAAATTATAAGAGTAGTAGGTATATAAAACCCTAATAATAATATCCTATATAAACCCTAAAGCTTACGTCTATAATATACTTCTTATGACCCCTTTACCCTATTACTATGATAATATATACGATTAATAGTTTCATAATATACTAGTAATTTCTAACTACTCAAATTAGCCTAACTAATAAGAAAGATCTATTAAGATACTTCCCCGAAATACTACTTATATTAGACAGTCTTACTAACAAGAAAATTTAAGTACTATTAATATTAGATAGTCCTACTAATAGGAAAATTCATATTATATTTACCTTAAATAATCTTAAACTATACTCTCCTCTATATGAATCTATAAAATACCTCTTTTTCCTTTTTTATATAACTTTTTTTTTCTAGATTTATATAACTCCCTATTCTATACTTACTAAAATACTACTATTTCGCTACTTTTCTATTTTGTTTCCCTTTCTCGTATTTTATTTATTACTGTATTAACTACTACTACTAGTTCTAGACTTCTTAATAATAGTTTTTCTTACTATTATACCCCTTCCAAACCTATTACTTATACCTGTAATAGTTATATTATTAAAAGTAATTTTACCAATAATAAAAACTAATACTTTAATGTAATTATTTCTATTTATCTAAATTACTGTTCTGAATAATATAGGACTAGTATTACTTATCCCTATATATTAAGTTATAACTAATCTTACTATAAGTATTTAAAGTTAAGAAGTAAATATAAGTAAAGCTCTTCTTTCTTCACTACTAGCCTTAAATTATATACTACTAACTACTAAATTAATTACCTAATTATACTTCATAAATATATTATTACTTTTATAATTACTATAATTTAAGAGAAAAGTAATACTAAAAGCTATTATACTACTATCCGTTTACTAGAACTTTCTACTATAATCTAATACTATAATAACTATTTCTATTATACTTAATAAATAGCCCCTATTTATATTATTACTATACTTACTATTCCCTCTTCCTATACTAAAAGTATTTTTACTTTTACCCTTATTTTTACTTCTAAATAAGTTATTATTAGCCTTAGTAGTACTATATAAACAATAACATATCTTTTTTCTTCTCTTTCTTTATTTTTATTATATTAATTTCTCTATAGTAAAGTACTATAATATACTCTAGTAATTAAACTATGTTTTACTAATATTATAGCTATATCTTTAGTTTTATTAATACTAGCTTACCTATTTATTATTACTACTAAATTACTATTTCTTACTAATACTAATAATATCCTATTTATAAATAAGTACTACTTATTACTATCCCTAATAATAAAGAGGAGAAAAAAGAAGAGGATAATAAAAAAGATAAGGAATTCTAGGGGTATAAAGAAGTCTAAGATAATACTAATCTTTTTATTTAATTTATTTATTTAGTACCCTAGAAGTAAATCTAGTAACTAGTTACATATATCCCCTAGAAACTATTATATTACTTAATTTATAACTTATATAGGTTTTTACTATTAATAAATTCATGTTAAACTATTATTTTTTCTAGTATTCCTATATTATAATTTAAATTATAGAATAACTTTATTATTAATAAACCTCTTTAAGAATTCTTATATTAAAATATTATAACCTTTCTATTTAATTAATATATCATAGTTATATCCTTACCCTAATATATTCTTTACTATAAGCATTTCCTTAATATTATATTCCTCTTAAGTTTTACTAGTTTTCCTAGTAGAAACTAGGATAGGATTAAAATATATATCTATATGTTATTATAATAGTAATAAACTATCCTCTACTTACTTAATAAACCTAGAATAAAATATTAAATAAATACCTATAAAGATATCTAATATAGTATTTAATATATGTAATATATTAATAATTGTATATTTAGAAAATATCTTATTAAACCTCTTATTTAGCTAATTTATTTTAATATAGTATTATAATAACTATACTTTATCCCTAACCTAGAACTTTTCAACTACTTATTATATTTTATTTATACCTATTTTATTATATTACTATATATATACTATTACTACTTAAGCTATAATAATACTATCCTTAAAATAAAAGACAAAAACTAAAACCTATCGTAAACTAGAATACTAAATTAATCTACTATTTAAAAACATTAAATAAATATAATATTAAACCTTTTGAAAACTCTTCTTAAACTTATCCTAATTATTAAAAAGTCCCTATTATTTATTATTAATTAATAAGGAGTAATATAAACTAACTAGTCTAGTTACGAGAAAGTAATATAAATCTATAGGAAAACCTAAATCTTAAAAATATTACTTTCTCTATCCTACTAGTTATCTAGGAATAGAATAATATCAATAATAATTATTATATTTTTATTAACTAGTATAATATTATCTCATAAATACTAACCTTATCTAAACTATAATTAGTAATAATTAATATAAAAAAGCTATAGAATTACTACCAAGTATCCTAGAATTTCTCTATATAAACTTTGATAGTTATAGATATTATAATCTTTAACTAGATATAGTTTAATAGTTAATTCTTAATTACTATAAAAAACCTTAAATCCCTCTCTATAATAAATAATAGTTCTATTATAATATTAACAGAAATTTATAATTAGAATTTAGTAAAAGTTAATAGGAGTTATACTAAACTTTAGTAGTACTGTTAACCTTTATATAAATACTAGTAGATATTATATACTTATATAAAATATTTAATATTTCTTAATATACTATCTTAATACTAGTTTTATAAAAGTATTATAAATACTAGTTTTATAAAAGTACTATAATATTAAATTAATATTAAAATAACCTAGAACTAAGAAATTATAAATTATTGAGAGGATTATAATTATTAGTAGTTTATACTTAAGAACTTAGACTTAGCCCTAATAAAGTAAAGTATTATTATTTTTTATTATATAATTAACTATTTATATCTATATTAAAACTTATAGGGGGAATATTTTTACTATTAAGTAAATAATTTCTAGGTGAATCTTATATATTAATATTACTACTATTACTTAGTTCTATAATACTAGTGATATAATACCTTAAACAAAAATATATCTATATAGTAATTTACTAGTAATATATTAGTAATTATTTTTTATTTATAAAACCCCTTCCTAACCACTTTCTATTTATATATTATAAATTAAGAATACTAGGGAAAACTTTTCTTTATCCCTATAATTAACATCCTTATTCTTATAATTAACCTAAAAAAGCTAGAGGACTTATATTATAAGTCTTAGTTCTATTATATTATTTTAGTTTTATTAAGAGAAAATATTAAAATACTTTATAAAATAACCTAAATAATATTTCAAAATAAAACTAAATTCTAATAAAGTTTCTGTTTACTTAGTTTATTATTCTAAAATAAATCTAAAACTTATAAAGTATTCTAATGGTTTATAATTGAAAGGGATAATAAAAAGCTCTAATATTCTCTATAATTCTACTAATTTTACTTTCAGATATAATATTACTACTAGTAATCTTTATTACAAATAATATAATTCTCTTAAATTAGTATAAATCTAACTAAATAATAAATAACTAGCTATAATATACTATCCTTATTTTCCTATAAAAAATAACTATTTAATACTACTTCTAAATAATCTATTTCTACTACTATATATTATTCTAAATCTTATTAAACTATAACTAACTCTAAAATAAATATAAATTTAAGTTTTTTAAATACTTATTAATATATAGTATCCTAGTAAGATAATATATTTCTCTATCTTAGTTATATAAAATGTTTTATTAAACTAGAGAAATAGTTAGTTAAATTATAAAAGAAATTTATAAAACTGGAGAAATTCTAGATATTATAGATATTCTTCAAGACTTCCTATTCCTATCTAAATTTAACTTCTTTAGGGTTATAGTAGATACGTTTCCCTACTTTAATTATAAAACTTAGATATTTAATTTATTTTACTAAAATTTCGTCTTTCTCTAGATCTAGATATAAACTAGTTCCTTATAGTTATTTAAAAATTAACTTAGTTTTATCCTTATAATTACTCCTTAATTTATAGCTATAAATAAAAATATCATTTAAATAAATTATAATAGAACTATTAAGAATACCTGAAAATATATTATTAATATAATATTGAATTATTATAAGTATATTTACTAGTTTGAAAAAAGTAATAAATTACTTCAACGAGCTAAAGTAAATCCTAAAAGTAATTTTATACTTATCTCCCTTTATAATAGATCTTATAAAAAACTATGTAAATATCAAACTTTATAAACTATATTACTTTAGATAATAAATATGATATTTCCTTAATTAGTAGTAAAGAGTAATAGTTATAGGTACTGATAGTATTAAAAGTATAATAGTTTATATAAAACTATTATTTCTCTCTAAGCTTTTTAATAAAGAAAATAAATATTCTAGTTATAGATAAACTAGCCTAGATCTAACCTTTATCTATTAAATCTATTACCTAATATTGAACCTTAAAACAATATTTCCTTAATATATTATAAAATAATTCTTATAATAAATCTAGCTCTATTCTATCTAAATTCTTCTTTAGGCAAATATAGTAATTAAAAAACCCCTAGTAAAATAAAAAACTAGAAGCTTTATCTTTATTAAATAAATCTATAAAAAAAGGATAAACTACTAGTAAAATGAGAATTAGCTATTCTAAAATCCTAAGTAATATACTTATTAGGATTATATTAATCTATACTAAATTAATTACTAATTATTTATATCCCCTTTCTTATAAATTAGAAGATATTATAGCTAATAGCTTAATAGGGTCTATGGATCTATCTATATATATCTCTTTTAATATATTACTAATAATCTAGATAATTAAGCTACTAACTATATCTATCTATATCTTATTCCTTATAAAATCTAAAATAACCTATTAATACTATAATTATAGTTTCCTAAAGATAACTAGACATACTATTCCTAGGAATATATAGAATAAAGCCTTAAATACTTACCTATTAAAATTAATTTATACTTTAACTACCTTAATAATATAAGTTTCCTAATTGATACCTAAAATAATACCTAACTAGTATAACTATAGTAATATAAATAATATAGAATTCTACTATTTTATGAATGTCATACTAATTATTCTATAATACTTATAACTACTATTAACCTAAATAGAAATAAAAGACTCATTATTTAGTAATATAGAAATTCAGAAAAATACCTTATCTATTTATCTCTATATTACTCTAGTCTTATCTATTACTATAGTATTATTATTAATAGCTATACTAATTTACCCCTTAAAAAATCTTTTCTAAAGAACTAAACTTTTTCTTTATTATTTATAATTTTTTTATCTAACTATGAAACCTAAATATTAATATTAAAAATTACTAGTAAGTAAGTAAACTATAGTCTTTATTCTATAATAAAGTAATCCTTAATACTATAATACATATAAGTACTAGCCTATATATATACCTGGAAAACTATAAAGTTTACTTACTGGGTCTTATATATATTTATAATAAGTATTAATTAAAGCTTACTAGTTATAGTAGCTTACTTATTTAACCCCCTATAATAGGGAATAGTAGTAATGGAGTAGTATTATATTAGTATTAAAGTAACTTCAATTACTCCTATACTTATTATCTATATATCTTTATTCTAATTAACTATTAGCTTTAATTAGGAAAAGGATTATAGTTAGTTATAGTTTCGTAATTCTATAAATTAACTATTAATTCTAGCTAGAATAGAAGCTAAGGCTAGTTATAGTTTTATAACTCTATATTAAAGATCTCAAAATCTATTATAATTATATAGTAATATTAGATAATGAAATAGTAATCTATCTAGCTAATATTAGAATTAGTCATAACTACTTAAATTTAATAGGAGACAATTAGTTAGAAGTAGTTTAACTAGATATCTCTTACTTAGGAATACCCCTTTATGTGTCTTATAACTAATTTAAACCTAATAAAAAGCTTAATAAATATCTATTTAGGCTTCTAATAGCAATAGCGAAATTTCTTGAAAGCCTAAGTACTATAATAAAAGTTCTTATAATATTTAGTAAAATACTAGAAAGACATATAAATATCCTAATTATACTATAGGTTTTATATTAAATAAAAATCACTAACCTATATCTAGATTTTAAGTAATAAGCTAGTCTATAAGAATTACTAGAAATCCTTAAATCTCCTAATAAGAACCTAATTAACCTCTAATTTATACTATTTAATTATCTACTATATAGGAAAACAGAAAACATTACTATTAAAAGGAATAGTAAAAAAGTAGCTTCTTCTTTTGAACAAATACCTATAGTACTTATAGAACTAGATTATAATCCTATTAGAACTATATAAAGATATCTTAAAAAACTTAGTTTTCGTTTTTTATTAAATTAATCTACTATTAATCTATTAGAACCCCTGTTATAGGTTCTAGAATAGTAATATCTACTATTATCTTTCGTTATCTTCTATTTCCTTTATTATCTATTATTTACTACTAAATTAAACCTAGGTAAGAAGTTCATTAATATTAGAAACTAGCTATAAAAGATACTTTAGTAATACCTTAATAGTATTATAATAAACTTAAAAGATTTACACCTAAGGTAAAAACTCTTTACTAGACTATAGGGGTAGTAGTTATATAAAGCCCTAATAGCAGTATCCTATATAAACCCTAAAGCTTAAATCTATAATATAATATCTTAAATAAACCTTAAAGCTTAGGTTTATAATATACTCCTTACTACTCCTCTATCTTATTATTATAGTAATATATAATATTAATAACTTTATAATATACTAGTAACCTCTAACTACTTAAATTAGCCTAAGTAATAAATGAATTTTAATTCAAGATACTTCTCCTAAGTACTACTAATATTAAATAGTCCTACTAATAAGAAAATTGAGATACTATTAATATTAGATAATTTTACTAATAAGACAATTCAAACTATATTTATCCTAAATAATCCTATACTATACTCCCCTTTTATTAATCTATAAAAAGCCTTTTTCCTCTTTCTTTATATAATCCTATTTTCATCTTTCTAGACTTATATAATCCCTTATTCGATACCCGCTATAATGGTACTATTTCGCTACTGTTTTACTTTCTTTCTCTTTCTTATACTTTCTTATACTTTATTTATTATTATATTAACTACTACTATTCCTCGTTCTAGACTTCCTAATAGTAATCCCTCCTATTATTATACTTCTTTTAAACCTATTACTTATACTTATAGTAGTTAAATTATTCAAAGTAGTTATAATAATAATAAGAACTAGTTCCCTAATATAATTATCTCTATTTAGTTGAACTATTATTCTAAATAATATAGGACTAGTATTACCTATCCCTATATACTACGTTATAGCTAATCCTATTATAAATATTTAAAGTTAAAGAATATACATAAACAAAGCTCCTTTTTCTTTATTACTAGTTTTAAGTTATATACTACTAGCTACTAAGTTAATTCCTTAATTATCCTTAGTAAATATATTGTTACTTCTATAGTTGCTATAACGGAAGGGAAAAGTAGTACTAAAAACTATTATACTACTATCTTTTTACTAGAGTTGTCTACTATAGTTTAATACTATAATAACTATTTCTATTATATTTAGTAAAAAGCCTTTACTTATATTACTATTATACTTACTACTCCTTCTCCTTCTACTCAAAATACTCTTATCTTTACTTTTCATTTTACCCCTAAATAAATTATTACTAACCTAAGTAGTATTGTATAAATAATAATAAATCTCTTCTTCTCTCCTTCTTTACTTCTATTAAACTAATTCTTTTATAATAAAATACTATAATATATTCTAGTAGTTATACTATACCTTACTAATATTATAGTTATATCTTTAGTTTTATTAATACTAGTTTACCTATCTACTACTACTATATAATTACTAGTTTGTCCTAGTATTAATAATACTTTACTTATAAATAAGTATTATTTATTACTATCTCTAGTAAGAAAGAAAAGGAAGGAAAATAATAATAAACAAGAGGAGGAATTCTATAAGTTCGAGGAGGTATAGGATAATACTAATCCTTTCATTTAATATATTTATTTAGTATTCTAGGGGTAAATCTAATAGTTGTTTATATATATCTTTCAGAGGTTATTATATTACTTAATTCGCAGCTTATATTATCTTTCGCTATGAGTGAATTAATGTTAAGCTATTATTCTTTCTGATATTTCTAAACTATAACTTAAGTTATAATATAATTTTATTATAAATAAGGTTTTCTAAACGTTCTTATGTTAGGATATTATAACTCTTCTATTTAATGCATATATTATATTTATATCTTTACTTTAATAGATCCTTTACTACTAGTATTTCCTTAATATTATATTTTTCCTGAAGTTTACTATTTTCCCTACTAAAGACTAGGATAAGATTAAGATATATAGTTATATATTACTATAACAATAATAAACTATCCCTTACTTACTTAATAAACCTAGAATAAAATATTAAATAAATACTTATAAAGATATCTAGTACAATATTTAATAAGCTTAATTCATTAATATTTTTATGTTCAGAAAATACCTAATTACGTTTGTTATTTAACTAATATATTTGAATATAATATTGTAATAGCTATACTTTATCCCTAGTTTAGAAGTTTTTAGTTATTTATTATATTCTATTTATACCTATCTGATTATATTACTATATATATACTATAACTACTTAAGCTATAATAATAGTATTTTTTAAAAAATATAGGAAACCTAAAACCTACTCTAAGTTAGAATATATAATTTATTCTACTATTTAGGAATATAAGATAAGTATAATATTAAACCTATTTAGAAACTTATTTAAGTTTATTTTAATTACTAAAAAGTCTTTATTATTTAGTACTAATTAATAAGTAGTAATATAAACTAGCTAGTCTAGTTATAAGAAAATAATATATATTTATAGAAAAACTGAAATCTTAGGTAATATTCTCTTTATTCTACTATTTATCTAGGGATAGAATAATATTAATAAAAGCTATTATAGCCTTATTAACTAATATAATAATATCTAGAAAATACTTACTAAATCTAAGTTATAATTAGTAATAATTAATATAAAAAAAATATAGAACTACTATTAAGTATCTTAGAACCTCTCTATATAAACTTTAGTAGTTATAAATATTATAATTTCTAATTAGATATATTTTAATTATTAATCTATAATTACNAGTTACTCTTTAAGGATCGTAGTTATATAATACTAATACTAGCTAGCTATAATACTTATTACTAACTATTAATAATTACTAGCTATTAATAGTTATTAGTAAGAGCTAATAGCTAGTAGTAATTACTATATATAGTTTTACGTAATCAGAAAGCATAGATATACCTACTAGTCGCGCTTACCCGCCGCAGGATTCGAACCTATTACTCTTACTATAATAGTAAGAGCTAGCTAGACTTTAAACTACTACGTCAAGCGGGTTTTATCTAAACAAGAATAATATTAATAATAATTAGTATACCCCTATTAATTAATATAATATTATCTAAAAAATACTAATTCAGTCTAAATTATAATTAGTAATAATTAATATAGGAAGATTATAAAACTATTATTAGATATCCTAGAATTCTTTTACATAATTTATAGTAATTATAGATATTATAGTTTTTAACTAGTTATAATTTAATAACTAATCTATAATTACTATAAAAACTTTTAACCCCTTTTTATAATGAATAGTAATTCTATTATAAAATTAATAGAAATTTATAATTAGAATTCCTTAAGAATTAATAAGTGTTATAGTAAACTCTAATAGTACTATTAATTCTCATATAAATACTAGTAAAAATTATATATTTATATAAGATATTTAATATCTCTTAATATACTATCCTAATACTAGCCTTATAGAATATTTACAAGACTAGTATTAGGATTAAAATAGCTTAAAACTCAAGAATTATAAACTAATTAGAAAATTATAATTATTAGTAACTTATATTTAAAGATATAAACCTAGTTTTAGTAAAGTAAAATACTATTACTTCTTACTATATAACTAGCTATTTATATCTATATTAAAGTTTCTAGAGAGAATATCCTTATTACTTAGTAGATAATATCTAGTTAAATTTTATATACTAGTATTATTATAATTACTTAATTCTATAGTATTAGTAATATAAAACCTTAGAATATAATATACCTATCTAGTAATTTACTAGTAATATACTAGTAATTATACTTTATTTATATAGTTCCCTCTTAATTGCTTTCTACTTATATATTATAAATTAAGAATACTAAGAAAAGCTTTTCCTTATCCCTATATTTAACCTAGAGAAACTATAAAACCTATATTATAAACTTTAGTTCTAAGTTAGTGTTATTAAGAAAAAGTATTAAAATACCTTATAAAACAACTTAAGTGATATTTTAAAATAAAACTAAATTTTAATACAACTTCTATTTATTTAGTTTATTATTTTAAGATAAATCTAAAACTTATAAAGTATTCTAAGGCTTTATAATTAGAGAGGATAATAAATAGCTTTACTATACTTTATAATTCTATTAATTATACTTTTAAATATAATACTATTACTAGTAGCTCTTTATTATAAAGAGTATAATTTATCTAAGTTAACATACATCTAATTAAATAATAAATAACTAGTTATAATATATTATCCTTATTTTCTTATAAAAAATAACTATTTAATACTACCCCTATATAATATATTATCCTTATTTTCTTATAATTAATAACTATTTACCATTACTCCTAAGTAATTTACTTTTATTACTATATACTATTCTAAATCCTATTAAATTATAACTAGTTCTAAGATAAATATAAATTTAAGTTTTTTAAATACTTACTAGTAAATAGTATCTTAGTAAAATAGTACTATTTTCTATATCAACTATATTAAAAGCTGTATTAAACTAGAGAAATAGTTAACTAAATTATAATAAAAATTCGTAAAACTAAAAAACCTCTAGATATTGTAGATATTCTTAAGGATTTCCTATTTATATATAATTTTAACTTTTTAGAATTATAATAGATGCTTTTCCTTACCTTAATAATCAAGCCTAAATACTTAATTTATTTTACTAAGAATTCATATTTCTCTACATCTAAATATAAACTAATCCTTTATAGTTATTTAAAGATTTATTTAACTTTATCTTCATAATTACCTTTTAATTTATAATTATAGAAAAAAGTATTATATAAATAAATTGTAATAAGGTTATTAAGAATAATTTGAAGTATAGTATTAATATATTATTAAAATATTATAGGTATATTTCTTAACCTAAAAAACTAATAAAGTACTTAAATAAACTAAAATAAATCTAAAACGTAGTTTTATACATATCTAATCCTACTATATAGATCTCATAGAAAGTTATATAGATATTAATCTTTATAAATTATATTATTTTAGATAATAAGTATAGTATTTCTTTAATTAATAGCAGAAAGTAATAATTATAAATACTAATGATATTAACAATATACTAATCTATATAAAACTAATATTTCCTCCTAGGCTTTTTAGTAAAGAAGATAGGTATTCTAGTTATAAATAAATTAGCCTAGACCTAACCTTTATCTATCAAATCTATTATTTAGTATTAGATTTATAGGAAATATTCCTTTAGTATATTATAAAATAATCCCTATAACAAATTTAGCTTTATTCTATCTAAGTCTTTCTCTAAATAAATATAGTAGTTAAAATATACCTAGTATAGTAGGAAACTAGAAACCTTATCTTTATGAAATAAATCTATAGAAAGAATATAAATAGCTAGTAAAGTAAATATTAGCTATTCTAAGACTATAAGTAATATAGCTATTAAAGCTATATCAATCTATACCAAATTAATTACTAATTACTTATATTTCTTTTCTCTTAAACTATAAGATATTATAGTAAGTAATTTAATAAAGTCTATTAATCTATCTATCTATATCTTCTTAGCTATATGACTAATAGTTTAGATACTTAAACTACTAATTATATCTAATTATATCTTATTCTTTATAAAATCTATAATAATTTTTTAGTACTATAATTATAATTTCCTAAAACTAACTAAGTATACTATTTTGAAAATTATATAGAATAAAGCTTTAAATATTTATTTATTCAAGTTAATTTGTACTTTAACTATCTTAGTGAACAAATTTCCTAGTTAATACTTAAAATAGTATATAGCTAGTATAACTTTAATAGTATAATTGATATAAAACTCTATTATCTTATAAACCTCTTGCTATTATTCTATAATAATTATAATTATTATTAGTTTAGATAGAAATAAGAAATCTATTATTTATTATTATAGAGATTAAAAAAAGTAGCTTATCTATTTATCTCCAAATTTCTCTAGTCTTATTTATTATTATAGTATTACTATTAATAATTATACTAATTTGCTTCCTAGGGAATCTCTTCTTAGAAACTAGTTTTTTTCTTTATTATCTATAATCCTTTTAGAATAGTCCTTAATACTATAATATATATAAATATTAGCTTATATATATACCTAGATAACTATAGAATTTACTTAGTAGGTTTTATATACCCCTATAATAGGAGTTAATTAAAGCTTACTAGTTATAGTAATTTATTTATTTAATTTTCTATAATAGGGAAAAGTAGTAATATAATAGTATTATACTAGTATTAGGGTAGTTTAGGCTACCCCTATATTTATCATTTATATATCCTTATTCTAATTAATTATTAGCTTTAGCTAGGACAGGGATTATAGCTATTTATAGTTTCATAATTCTATATTAAAGATCTTAAAGTCTATTATAATTATATAGTAGTATTAAATAGTAGTATAATAGTCTTTCTAGTTAATATTATGACTAATAGTAATTATTTGAATTTAATAGGAAAAGCTAATTAGAGATAATTTAGCTAGATATCCCTAATTTAGTAATACCCTTTTACTTATTTTATAGATAATTTAAATTGAATAAAGTACTTAGTAAACATCTATTTAAATTCCTAATAGATATATAAAACTTTCTCAAGAGTTTAAATATAATAGTAGAAGTTTTTATAATACTTAGTAAAATACTAGAAAGATTCATTAATATCTTTTTTATACTATAATCCTTATATTATATCAAAGTTACTTACCTATATCTAGACTTTAAATAATAAGCTAGTCTATGAAAACTACTTGAAATCTTTAGGTCCCCTAATAAAGACCTAATTAACTTCTAACTTATATTGTATAGCTATTTATTATATAGGAAAATAGAAAATATCACTATTAAAGGAAGTACTAATAAGGAGTAGTTTTTCTTTCAGAGAAAATATCTATAGTATTTATAAAATTACATCATAATTCTATTAGAGCTATATAAAAGTATTTTAGAAAACCTAGTTTTTACCTTTTACTATGTTTATCTACTATTAGTCTATTAGAACCCCTATTAAAAGTTCCAGAGTCCTAATATCTGCTATTATTCTTTTACTATTTTCTATTTTTTATTTCTTATTTCTTACTACTAAATTAAACTTAAATAAAAATCTTATTAATATTAGAATTTAGCTATGAGAGATACTTTAGTAGTACTTTAATAGTGTTATAATAAACTTAAAGAGTTTATACTTAAGGTGAAAACTCTTTACTAGATTATAGGGGTAGTAGTTATATAGAGCTTTAATAGTAATATCCTATACAAGCCTTAAGGCTTAGGTCTATAATGTTATTACTACGGGGTTTTCTATTATTATAGGGTTAAATATCGGAACTAGGGGTGTAATTATCTATAATAATAAGTAGTTTCATTACTATTTTAACTAGTTATAAACTAGTATTAGTATAAATACTATTATTAGGTAAAGTTTATAGTCAAATCTATATATAGAGTAAAGAGCTTAAATACTATTCTAGGTATAGAGTAGAAATAACTAAATATATATAGAACTTCTTTTTCTACTTTGCTCTTTCTTATAAGAATAAAACTAATTAATAAAAGTGTTGATAGTAAAATAAATCATATAAATACTTATCATTAATATTATAATATTATAATTATATAATATATATTACTAGGAAAGACTAATAGTTTACTTCCTACTTTAAATATTCGTAGATATATTTCCGTCTAAAGTATAACTTTTATCTTCGTACTTTCCTACTATCAGTAACGCTATACCGGATAGTATACAGTACTGTGTACGGCACGTACGCCTCCGTATATATATAGTATACGTAGCTATATACCTTAGTATATAGTATATATAGCTATATACTTTATATACCCCCCTAGTAATACCTATCGCTAGCTATAGCCTAGTAGTAAAGTAGTTAGTAAGTAACTACTATACTATAGATCTAGAGCTTTATATACCTATATATAAGTATATAATATAGTAATAATAATAATAAATACTAGAACTCTTCTATACTTATATAACGAGATTACATATAATATATACTACCCTCTATATAAACTAATACTAATTAGTAGTTAACTTATTTATTACTACTATACTATAGATTAGGAAGGTTTTTATACGAGAAAAAACAATTATAAACCTCTTATCTAAAATTTATATAAAAAGAAGATTATAAATATTAACTTAGATACTTTATAGATTTTACTTTTACCCTTATCCCTAGTAAAATATTTCTAAGTTAATATATTAATTTTACTCTATAAAATACTAAAAAAGTAAAATTGAATAATACTTTTTAGTATATATTAAACAATTTTTAGTAAATATAATACTTTTCAGAGTATTACTAGATACTTATAATATATAAGATTTATAATATCTTATATTTTCTATATTTAAAAGACTTATATAGTATCTTAAAACTCCTATCTTCTTTTAAAGATTATTCTTTTTTGAAAAACCCTATACTCCTTTTATTAATATATCTAAATTATACTTTAAATTAAATACCAGGGTAAGTTTTAGTATAGTAATAACTTAGGTAACCCTAAATAGTAAATATATAATCCTAGAAAAGCTTAAACTATATATTAATATAGATCTCTTTAGAAAACCCTTTAAGCTTAATTATGATAACTTTATATAAATAAATACTAAAGATACTATTACTCTTATAGTATTTTACATTTACTAGTATAATTTCATAAAAATCTATAGTTATAAGCTTTTTAACTATTTGAAGATAGGATTTAATAAATAACCCTTATTAATATAAGAGTTTATTAATATAGTAGTTATATTAAAGGTTTCTAATCTATTTAAAGTCATATGCCTCTCTGGGAACCTTTAAAAGTAGTTGTACCTAGAAAAGTTATATACTTCTCCGGGACCTTTTAAAAGTAGTTATACCTAGTTATCGGCTCTTGCCTCATTTACCCTATAGATACTACTAGTATTGAGGAACTGTTTAAACGGAGGAAACTTTAGGTGGTAAATGCGGTTGGTTAATATAATAGCTGATAAATACGGAAGGTATATTATAAAGGGAAAGTATAGGCCTATATTTATCGTAGTTATTCTTTAAGGATTATAGTTATACAATACTAAATACTAGCTAGCTAGTAGTATTTATTACTAGCTAGCTAGTAGTATTTATTACTAGCTATTAATAGTTACTAGCTATTAATAGTAAATAGTAAGTATTAATAGCTAGTAGTAGTTATTATATAGTTTATATAATCGGAATATATATATATATATACTTACTAGTTACGCTTGCCCGTTACAGGATTCGAACCTACTACTCTTACCGTGATAGTAAAAGCTAGCTAGACGTTAAACTACTACGTTAAGCGGGATAAGAGTTTATTAATAATTATATAATCCGATACTTTTAAGAATACTTTATTAACTATAAAGTTAAAATTAATATAAATAGAGATATAATCTATAGTATATTATATAAACTTACTTAATATAAGTATTTAAAATACTAGACCCTTAAGGAACTTAATAAAGTAAAGAAATATATCTTAAACCTTAAGACTAACCTTAAGAACTACCCTAAGTAAGTTAACAACCTCTTTGATATAAATAACCTCAAAATACTTCTTTATACTATTAAATATAAAATTAAAGTAGTAATACCTATAGCTAAAGCTTAGTTAATATCTAAAAACCTCGTATAAAATACCTAGCCTCTACTACTACTTATATATAATACGTAACTTCTACTACTACTAGTAAGAATACTAATCCCTAAGCTATATAATATAATATTCTCTTATTAGTAAAAGACTTACTAAGATAATAGTAATATATAATAACCTTAGTAACTTAAATATCCCTTATACTTTTTCCTTATTCTCTTATTCGAAAACCTATCTAGTAAATATATTATAAACCTTATAAAGTTATATAATAAAAATATAAACTATAGTAGAAATTTCTATAATATTCTCAAGATTAAAATCTATATTTTTTATAACTATTATTTTAAACTTAGTATCCTATATTATATATAAACAGGAATCTTCTCTATTATACTTAAAGATTAAATTCTTAATTATTATTTCAATAACTTTATATATCCTAGTTAAAACCTTAATTTTAATTAGATAGCTATATATATTTAAAAGTATTTTAAAAATAATAAATTTTACTGGATTTATTTTTCTAACTAGTAAAATACTATTCTTAGAAGTATAATAACTAAGAATTCTATTAAAAGTAAAAAAGAAGTACTAAAAATACTTATTATAAAGCTTACTAATTTCTAGAAGATATTTAAAGCTAACTAGTATACTAATAAAACTTTCTATAATTAATTTATAAGTATATATTATAGTATATTAGAATACTAATTAGTACTCTTTAGTTTTATACTAATTTACTAGAGTTTCTATAACTAGTTATACTAAGCTATAAATGATATTATAATATTTTTGGAATAATAGAAGTAATAGTGATATACCTAAAGAATAATTTTAGACTAACTATATATATAATATACTTTAAGGTAATACTTAAGGTTATAACTATACTTCTAACTACTCCCTACTATTCTAGAATAGATATTATTTTCAGCTAACTTCTATATATATTTATAATAATAAGAACTATTATATATATAGTAAAACGGGTTATTAGTTAGTAAAGGTTGTTTTTAAAAGGTAGTATACTTTATATAATAAGTATAAATTAACTACTAATCTAAAACACTCTCTCTAGTAGTATACTAAACTTTTCTTACTAAATATAATAGTATTAATAACTTTAATAATAATTTCTGAGTATCCCCGAGAGATAATAGGTATTAGAAGCTTATTATTTAGTATTAAATATAATATAACCTTAAAAACTATACCCCTATTACTTTTATAATATTTAATAATCCCAAGTAACTTTTTATATTATATTTTAGTAAATATCCTATTATTTTAGATAGAAGTAAAATTACTCGAATTTTCTAAAGTTAAGTAATACTATATAGTTTTACTAAGATAAATACTATTACTTTGAAGGTTACTAAGAATATAGATATAGTCCCTATATATACCTTTATACTTAAAAGCTATTACTTAGCTATTACTTTTTAAAACATCTTATTTCATTTAAATATTATTAGTTTTTTAACTACTAGGTATTCCTAATTGATAGTTATCAAGTAAATAGTTAACTTTTCTATAACTTTTATATTTCTATAAAGTAAACTAGTTATAATCTACTTTAGTAATACTACTTTAATCATAATACTTAGAATAGTTAATATTCCTATACTACTCAGTATTATTATATTTTATATAATACTATATAATACCCTATTCTTATTCTATTTTATAGATATAAATTACTTTAGTATAATATTTAAGAATATATATAATTAACTATACTAAAGTAAAAAAGTTATATTTATTATTCAAAAACAGGGGTATTTACAGATACTCCTTAATAAAGAAAAATACTTACCTCTATATACTTTATAGAGTTGGAAATCTAGAGATTCTACTATTAATTCAGATACCTGATTATAATATATTTCTATAATATCTTTACTAAAATAGGATATCTAGTTAAGTATTACGTCTTTAAAGCTCTCGAGTAGTATTATTATTAATACTAGATACATATTACTACCCTTTTGTATTTTTGTTTTACTATATAAGAAGATATTAAGTTTAACTTTAAAGTTATTATTCATATTATCTATATTAATAACTATTTTATATTCTATATTATTAATATTACTATAGTGTTTATTACTACTTGCTTTTTACTAAATATCTCAGTAAAGCTAATATAGGAAGCTTTTAAAGTATATTAGATTAGTTCTTACTAAAACTCTCTAGATTTCATTACTACTAATATAAGAATAATACTTTAATCTAAAAGATTTAGATTAGAAGTAACAAATATAAGATTAATAGTCCGAATAATAGTAATTAAAATATATAATAGTATTAGTAAAGTTAAATATTACTATACTTTCTTCTACTAAATATATAAGATTTATTATAATAAAGTCTTTATAGTAATTTCAGAAATATCCTTTCAAGTAATATATAAAACAATTAATAATACTACTAAGCTAAATAGCTTTATACTTATATTATTTGTTTTTAGTATATATATATATACTTGATAGATAATTCTACTTTTTCTCTGGATATTATTACTTATACTTATACTATTTAGAAAATAATAGAAGAAATCTACTATATTTATACTTAATATACTATTAATATAGTTTTAATAATATATAATAGTCCTAATATTTTATATATAATAGCTTTCCTATTTCAGTCTCTTATATATATATATATATTAAGAGAAATATAATTAGTAAAACTTATTTCGCTTTAGTATTACTTATAATAAGATATATATTCTCGAATTCCTTTAAAATCCTTAAGAGTTTTAAATAATAACTATAAAACTATACTTTAAAGATAACTAAATATTCTAATTTATACTATTAATAGTAATATTACTAAATATATAACTAATAAATTATTATAAGCTTTACCTAGCTAGTTAACTCTAGTTTTACCTAAGTCTTGATAACTATACCTAAGAAGTTAGGTATTAGTAGGTTACTAGTAAGCTTTTAGTACTACTCCTAAGTAGATTTTTTATACTTTTCACGAGAACTTCTCTTTTACTCTTTAGTTTTAAATAAATAGTATTTATATTTCTTATAACTAAATTATAGCTTAAGCTTAGCTTTTTATATATTTAGAACTTAGATTTATTTTTTATATAAGTAATACTAGGTTAAGTATAGCTTTTTACTAGTTAAGAAGAAATACTAATTAGTAATATACTACTCTTAAATATAAGAGATATTAGGTTAAATATAATTCCCTATTAAATAGAGGGATTTAGGTAAAATACTACTCCTTACTAGCTATAGTCCCTAAGATATTATTAGTAAAATATAGCTCCTAATAAAGATTTATAACTAGGTATTAAAGTTAATTATTATTACGAAATAGAAGGAATTAATACTTTTTAAGAAATCTCTATAACTAGTACTACTATAGAAGAGTTATTATAATAATATCTAAATATAATTATTACTTTACTTTATAAGAAAATTATAGTACTAATTATTAGGTTAGTAAAGAAAGAGTTAGAACTTTCTCCTAATACTACTACTACTCCCCCAGAATTTACTTATATAATTTCTATTTCTTAAAAAAAGTTTTTTTCTCTCTCTAATAAGTCTTTAAGTAAAAGAAAAGAATATAATACCTAAATCTACTAGATAAGGGGAAAATCAAAGATTAATTAGGATTTATTTAAAATAAATAAGTAGAAGTAATACCTAGTTTATTCTTACTTAGATTTTAAAGTTTCATAAATAGTAGAAACTTTCTTTATAACTAGGAAACTAGGGGAAAACTAGGATTCCTAAGATTTTATAGTTTACTTAGACTATATCTACCTAGATCCTAATATCTAGTCCTAAACTATTACCTAATTATAATCTTTCTACTAGAAGAATACTAAGAAATTTACTACTTTTTTCTTATAACTCGAGAAAGTTTTTATAAATACTAGAAACTATAATTAGCTTAATATAGTCTAGATTTCCCTAATAGAAACTATACTAGTCCTTTACTTAAAAAAGCTTTTTATTATAGTTAAGTTCCTTATTATTTATAATTAATAGTTCNTTAAGTTCCTTATTATTTATAATTAATAGTTCTCGAAAGTATAGGATATTACTTAGAAGATAGAATATATAAAAGTATTACTAACCTAATAAACCCTAATTACCTTTCTTCTTATATTAAAGGATTAAGATAGAGATATAATAATAATTAGGATTATATATAAATAATACTATTATTATAGGTTTTCTAGTTCTATAGGTTTTACTAAAAAAATTCCCCTATCTTAAAGGGATATATATAAGTATTA
>RYZW01000346.1:0-10351 GCA_004367215.1 Colletotrichum trifolii
ATTATATTATAGAATACTATAGATAACTTTAGATTCTAATTTATCTTTACTAGGGATTTCCTACTAGAAATTACTAGGGTTTCCTACTAGAGATTACTACTAGCAAAGTATTTTAATATTAATATATTACTATAATATTAATTATTAGATATTTAAGGAATATTGTAATAATATAATTATAAGAATTATATTATAGAATACTATAGATAACTTTAGATTCTAATTTATCTTTACTAGGGATTTCCTACTAGAAATTACTAGGGTTTCCTACTATTATAGAATACTATAGAAAACTTTAGATTCTAATTTATCTTTACTAGGGATTTCCTACTAGAAATTACTAGGGTTTCCTACTAGAGATTACTAGGATTTCTCTAGGGATTTCTCTAGGATTTCTCTAGGACTTCTTGAAAGAAATACTATAGAAATCTAGGTAAATTCTTAATAGATATATTAAAGAATTATTAATCTTTATTTTATTATTTTACGGGTATTTAAACGTAATAATTCATAGTATAATATATTTTCTATTATTAGGATTTTAGTTTATTCTATAAATAACTAATTCATATAATTAGAGAATATTAAATTAATAATAGAATTCTAGTATTAGTAGTTAATAAGATATTTTATATTTACCGAAGAGTTATACTACTAAGATTACACTAAATTCAGTAAATAATAAATAAAGCTAATATTATGGTGGTTATATTGAAGGTCTCTGATCTATTTAAAATTATATATTTCTCCGGGACCTTTTAAAGGTAGTTGTACCTAGTTATTAGCTCTTACCTTATTTACCCTATAGATACTACTAGTACTGAGGAACTATTTAAATGGAGAAAACTTCAGGTAGTAAGATATAGTTAGTTAATATAATAGCTAATAAATGCGGAAGGTATATTATAAAGGGAAAGTATAGGCCTATATCCGTTGTAGTTACTTTTTAGGGATTATAGTTACGTAATACTAGATACTAGCTAGCTAGCGGCGCCTATTACTAGCTACTGTTAATAGTTATTAGCTATTTATAGTAGTGGTGGCAAGTGCCGATAGCTAGTAGTAGTTGCTATATAGTTTACGTAACTAGAAGGTATATATATACCTACTAGTCGCGCTTGCCCGCCGCAGGATTCGAACCTACTACTCTTACTATAATAGTAAGAGCTAGCTAGACGTTAAACTACTACGTCAAGCGGGAATAAAGCTAATATTATAATTACTTAATTAATATAATTTATTTTTCTATTAAATCTATTTCACGTAAATTAAATAATTACTATTGGTTATATTAAAAGTCTCTGATCTATTTAAAATCATATGTTTCTCGGGAATCCTATAAAGAAAGCTATACCTAGTAATTAGCTCTTGTCTTAGTTCTTACTTTATATACTTTATATATAATACTAAAGTTAAAGAACTATTTAAATAGAGAAAACCTTAAGTAGTAATGATATAGTTAGTTAACATAATAGCTAATAAAAATAGAAGGTGAATGTATATAAAGGAAGAATATAAGCCTATATCCGTTATAGTTATTCTTTAAAAGATTATAGTTATATAATACTAATACTCCTAGCTAGTAGTACTTACTACTAGCTATTAATAGTTACTAGTTATTAATAGTTATAATAAGTACTAATAGCTAGTAGTACTTACTACTAGCTATTGATAGTTACTATTTATTAATTATTATAATAAGTACTAATAGCTAGTAGTAGTTACTATAATTAGTTTATATATTCGGAAAATACGTAGCTACTAGTTCTACTTACTAGCCGCAGGATTCGAACCTACTACTTTTACTGTAATAGTAAGAGCTAGCTAGACGTTAAACTACTATATCAAACAGGTATGAATAATTACTATATATAATATAGATATATTGTTATTTTAAAAATATTTATTATAATATAAAATTAAATTACTAGAATTGATATCAGAAGCTTTTTAAATCTATCTTATTCTATTTACTATGTACTAATTTCTAGATATTTAGATAAAATATAAATATGAATCCAAACTATGGTTTTAATAACTTATTAATAAAGATATAAAATATTATAATACTAGAAGAAAATTAATATCTAGAGAAAGATTATTTATTATAGAAGAATAACTATAAAATCCCCAACTAGAATAATCACTATAATATATTATTCCTCATTTATAATTAAGAAGATTATTACTAGGTTTTAGATAAGGATAAAGAGAAATTAGATTTTCTAAAAGATTAGGAACTCGCGAAAACTCCTAATTAGACTTAGGAAACTTAGGTAATATTCTTCCACTTTAATCCCCTCTTAGTAAAATAATCTTTTTTCCTATTTTTCCTATAAAACCTAATTAACCTAAAATACTAATTATATTATTATTTATATTTAATTATCATCTATATTTATAAAAAAAACCTAGGAATCCCTAGAGAATTAGTAGATCCCTAGAAAATAACTGAGATAAATACTAAATCTAAAAATAAACTTTATTTATTAAAATATTTTCCCTATTAATAGAATAATTGAAATAATATTTTAATCTCTATTAGGTACTATAATAAATTTATATTAGAAATTACTCAATACTGGGAAATAACAGGAGGTATTCTATTACTAAGAAACATATCTTTAAATCTAAATCTAGTATAATAATAACTTTAATAACTACAAATATAACCTCTAATACTACTTCTTAATTTACTTTTTAATCTATTTCTTAATTTATTTACTAATCCACCCTTATCTCTATTTCTAAACCTAAATGATTATTAGAAACTTTCAGCTATACTTTACTAAATATATAGAATACTATAGCTAGTAAGAAGAAGAAGTAGAATTAATACTAAGTATTTATTAGGGTTACTACTAAGATTACTACTAGAATTACTAATGATAATAAAAGAAAAGAATAATTGAAAGCTTAACTTACTAGATAAACTCCTTAAGGAACTATTATAGAATTATAAATTTCACCTAGAAATAGTTAGATTCTTTAATTCCCCTAATAGATATAATCTTTCTGGAGAATTCTATATAGAAAATACTAAGAAATTCTATATAGATATTAAACGATTTGTTAAAATAGTAAAGTTTTAAATAGATAATTCTAGTTATTACTAACTAGTAATTATTAAAAGTATACTATAATACATCTATAGAACTACTTATAATTAGTATAGAATAGATCTAACTAATTAAGAATAATTAAGTTCTTAAAACTACTAATATAGACTAGAAAACTAGATTACTTGTCTAAAAATGAGATTTAAAATATTTATTTAAATTACCAAATAAGAACTTAAGAAAGTATTTTATACTATAAATAATGTCTATAATAAACTAGATCTATAAATATTTCCTACTAAGATCATGAGTCTTATAAAGTAAACTTCATAATATAAATTAGAAATTCTTAGAGTTATATATAATAAATTAGACTTAAATCTTATAATAGAAATTTTAAAACTTGAACTAAGTATAGAAAGAGATAAATAGATCAAATCCATAGTAGAATACTAGGATAGATAAATATAAAATATAATTTCTAGAAAATAAAAAGACCTAGGAAGACAGTTTATATAAATATAATAAACTAAACTTTAAGATACTAGAAATTAAATTAATAAATCTATAAATTAACTATATAAGATATAAGCTAGTTTATTAAATTAATTTTCAAACCTAATTTATTTTAGTTGATTATACTATATAACTAAAGAAGTATTTTACTTTATTAATTAGTCTAAAGGAAAACCCTATAGTAATATAGGATCTCTTTTTATAAATAAGAAATAAAATAAAGCTATAAAAAGATATAATTAATCTAAAAAAAGACTAAAATACTAAAGCGTGACACATTACTTGTAATTAATATTTTAAGTTAGATCTAACTAATATATCTAGTACTCAGAATTGTATTGATATCTAAATAACTAACCTAAATAGCTAAACTAACTATAAAATTAAAAGAGATATAAAAAAGGAAACTTAATAGTAATATAATATTTATGATATAGATAATAATTATAAACTATCTTTTGATTCTAATAATAATACTCTAGAATCTATAGTAGAAAATATTAATATTATTTCTAATAAGTATATACTAAGTAATTACTAGGAATTACTAGAAGATGAAGATAATTCCTTTATTTCTATAGGATATCCTATTTATAATAAAGCTATAAATAAGAAATATAAGGAAAAAAGGTAATATTATAAAGGTTATTAGAAGAAAATTAAGTTTTCTTAGGATAATAGTTTACTAGAATCGAAATTTCCCTCTATTATAATATTTTTAGCTATCTTATATAAAAATACCTATATTTATATTAAAATAAGAAGTATACTAAATAATAAAATATTTAAAATATATATTAATATAGAAGTTACGAGATATCTTATTCGAAAAAAAACATATTAGACTAACTACTAAACTATTAATTTAACTTAAATTCAACTATATAAACATGAGTAATAAGATCCTTATGAATTATAAAATAGGCGATATTTTCGATATTCTAATAAGGAATGATTAATAACTCCTTTAAAGTATTAAACCTTAATATTAAAATTTTAGTAATTAATAAACTTAATACTTGAATCCTATTGGGTTAAGAATTTAATATCCCTAATAGAATTAATATTCTTAATACTAAAAGGATTATTAAAATTAACTTATATTAAAGTTTCGGGGAGAGGCTAATAGCTCGCTCTCTACTATGACTATTAGTAGATATATTACCTCCCAAAGTACAACTTTAGCCCTCCTACCCCCTACTAACTACTATAACTAGCCCCTAGTTAATCTAAAGCTAAACCTCTTATAACTATAATAGCTAGTATACCTACTTTATATTAACTTTTTCAATAATAGATAACTTATAATTCTTTCTATAATAACCTTATATTTTTATACTTTCCCGCTTAACGTAGTGGTTTAACGTCTAGCTGGCTTTTATTGTTTTACGGTAAGAGTAGTAGGTTCGAATCCTGCGGCGGGTAACTACGACTAGTAGCTATATATTTTCCAATTACATAAACTAAGTATAGTAATTACTACTAGTTAGTAGCTTTTACTAATAGCTATTAATAACTAGTAACTATTAAAAACTAGTAATAAGTACTACTAGCTAACTAGTATTAGTATTATATAACATACTATAATCTTTGAAAAATGAATATAATAAATATAGGCCTATACTTTCTTTTTATAATATACTTTCTGTATTTATTAGCTATTATATTAACTAACTATATCTTACTACTTAAGGTTTTCTCTATTTAAATAGTTCCTTAGAACTAGTAGTATCTATAGGGTAAATAAGGTAAGAGCCGACTACTAAGTATAGCACTACCTGAGGTTTTCTCTATTTAAATAGTTCCTTAGAACTAGTAATATCTATAAAGTAAATAAAGTAAGAGCTAACTATTAGGTATAGCTTCCTTTGAAGGGTTCCCGAGAGGTATATAACTTTAAATAGATCAAAGACTTTTAATAGAACCTCGATACTTTTATACTTTTATATTCTTATAACTATGTATAATTTAAATATCTCAAGATACTCTATTACAACTAACTATAAATACTCTATTCAAAAATTTATTATAACTTTAATATCTATAACTTTAATATCCTTACTAAACCTTACTTATTCCTAAGATAAAACTTTATATTACTATTATAGATATTCTTTACTATCAATATAAACTAACTTATAATCTCTAAATGAATATAGTAGGATTTAGCTTATTCTTATTAGTAAATAATCTTAACATATTAATTAAGTATACTTAATGTATAAATAATATATATATAGATATAAATACTTCTAGTATAGCTAGAAAGCTTTTAAAACCTCTATAGCTATATTACTATAATACTCTAAAATATCTAATAACTAGTATTATAGTAATAGATTAATATTAAAATATTACTTAATTAAAACCTAATCCTTAATATTTTTAACTTAGTATAGTAAATTATAAGTCAGCTAGATAATATTCTTTCAAGTATCTATAAGCTACCTATTAATTATAATACTTAGGATAATTTTATTAAAACCTATTTTAATAGAATAATAGTTTTAACTATAGAAGTTATAACTAGATATCTCTATACTTATTCTATAGTTCTTTTTTTATAGGTAACTATATAGATTTCAAAGAAATTTCGATTCTATTATAAAAAATATAGGAAAGTAATATATTATAGAATACTTAGTTCTTATAAATACTTTATTCTATTCTATTTTAAAAGGTTCATAAAAAGTCTTAACCTTATAACCTTAATAGTTACTTATAATTATATATACTAAACCTTAGTTTAAATAAAGCTCTCTCTAATTATTACTATAAAGTCTTTTATTACTATGAAGTTAAATATTAGAATTGGGTATATAATTATCTATAATAATAAACAATTTTATTACTATTTTCACTAGTTATAAACTAGTATTAGTACGAATACTATTATTAGGTATATTTATAGTTTTATCCATATATATGGTAAAGAGCTTAAATACTATTCCAGGTATAGAATAAAAGTAGCTAAATATCAGAAAATCAAAATCCTAGTATTAATATATATAAAAAGAATACTTAATATTTATCTAGTAACCTTAACTAGAAGTTTAATAATTCTTCTCAAGAATTTAATATATATCCTATTTAATACCTTGGAAAGTTTAAAACTAATATACTTATATTTCAACCTATTTATAATAGTATAATTAATATGATAATAGATTAATAATTTTAAGTAGCTATGAATAACTAATTATCAGATAACTAGAACATCGCAAAAAACAAAGACATCGGATATATCTCTACTAATAATTACGAGGAAACAATGATCTATAATCTAAATAAAAACGAAATGTTACTTTTTAACTATTTTAATAGTAAAAACCCTTATCTAGCTATTACTAATAAGTTGTATTAAAACTAAAAGCTAAGTTTAAATTTAAGTTCAATAACAATATTCCTTTTATTCTATAAGAAGTTATAATTTATAATTATTCTAAGAAATTTATGTAAGAAGTCCTAAAGATTATTATTCAATACTTAATCTTTTAGAAACTAGAAAAGTAAGTTAATATAGAAGGATATAAGGAAATCACTATATTATTAGTAGAAAACTATTACGAGAAACAGATTATATAATATCTATATTTAATTAACCTAGAAAACCAGAAGTTTCTAGATAGAAAACTCGAGAGAATATACGAAAAAGGTTAATTCAAATAGGTTAATTTAGATATAGCTTTCAGAATACTAATTTGTATAGTTTAGAGAATAGTTAATAGGAAGAAAAAAGTATAAATAGTTATAGATCTAAGAATAATTAATAGAATTACTATTCTAGATACTTCTCTTATACTATTCTAATCAGAAATTATATATAAAATCTATAGAAAGAAGTTTATAATAGTAATTCATACTAAGTAATACTTTCACTAAATACTAATTATTAAAAAGTATTAAGAATAATTAATGATTATTAATTATTAAAAATAACAAACACCTATAGTAATACTAATAGGATTGAGAAACTTACTACTATATATTTAACAATTCATAAATAGAATTCTTTAACTATGCTAGGATTTCGTCTAAGTATTTATTAATAATATAATAATTAACTTATAAATAATAGAATATTACTACTAGTAACTAAGTATAATTCTTAGATTATTTAATTATTATAACTTTAAACTCTTAGGATATAGGTCTTTTATAGGATTCCCCTTAATTCAACTACTAGGCTTTAAAGTAGATAGTTTGAAACCTTTAAGTACTAAAGATAAAATATAAAGTTTTAAAAGTATTAAGTTTCTAAAAACCCTAGTAGTTCTAGAGAAGTAGATTAGTAAAGTAGGATATTTATAGTCTTTTATACTAAGATATATATCTAGGATTAAACTTTTTTAACATTAAAAAATAAAATTATGATTATAAAGACGCAAATAAAGAATTACTATAAAGTAAAAAAAAGTACTACTACTTAAAATAACTTTTAAGCTAATATAAGAAGAAAAGGATAGCTTTAAAAATATTAAATTAGTATTTATTATAGAAACTACTTCAATTTACTATAATCTAAACTAAATACTATGTATTCAAGTTAACATTCTAAAAGAATATAAATATAGTACCTTTTTTTCCATATAAAAGATAAAGAAAAGAACTAGAAACCTAGAGAATAAATACTATATACTTTAGTTTAACTAATTATTTATATTAGTTAGATACTTATAAATATTTAAATAAAATACTAGCTTACTAAACTTAAAATCATATACCTAGCTTAGATTATTTAGAAAATATAAACCCTAATCTCATTTACTAGGAAAACTCTATTAATTATACTAATAAACTACAGTTTTATTCTAGGTATAATAGTCTAGCTAATATTATTTATCACTAATAGAAGAGAAGCTAATTTATAGTTTATTTTAATAGTAGGATATATTTCATAGTTTTAACTAGAATACTATTATATCTTTAGAAATACTAATATTATCAGACATATACTTTTTAAGATATAAATAAGTTAAAAACTAATATTAAGAGAAAGCAAATTAAATAGAATATAAAATAATTAAGTTATATATACTATAACGGAAATTAGATTAGATAAAACTACTAAGATAGTACTTAAGAAAGTATCTATACTAATATTAGATTTAATACGATTTATAAATAATTATTATAATTATAAAACCTAAATAGATTATTTTTTAAACTTAATAATATGTTCCTCGGGAGGGGCTAATAGCTCGCTCTTTACTATAACTATTAATAGATATATTACCCCCTAAAGTATAACTTGAGCTTTCTTACCTCTTTACTAATTACTATAACTAGCTTTTAGTTAATCTAGGGCTAAACCCCTTATAGTTATAGCTAGTATACCTACCCTATATTAACTTTTCTATAAATAATAGATAACTAACAATTCTTTCCACGATAATTTTATACCCTTATAATTTTATATCCTTATGCTTTTATACTTTCATAGTTATATATGATTTTAATATCTTAAGGTATTTAATTACTACTAACTATAAGTATTCTATTTAAATATCTATTATAATGTTAATATTTATAATTTTAATATCCTCTAGACTAAGCTTTACCCGTTTAATATAGTAGTTTAACGTCTAGCTAGCTTTTACTATTTTTATACTAAGAGTAGTAGGTTTGAATCCTATAGTAAATAGATGTAACTAGTAGGTATATATATGCCTTCCAATTACGTAAACCATATAGTAACTGCTACTAGTCATTAGCTTTTACTATTTACTATCAATAGCTAGTAACTATGAATAGCTAGTAACTATTAATAGCTAGTAGTAGGTATTACTAGTTAGTAGTATTAGTATTATAAAACTACGATCCTTTAAAGAATAACTATAACGGATAAGCCTATACTTTATCTTTATAACGTATTTTTCTATTAATTAGATATTGTATTAATTAACTATATTATTACTACTTAAGGTTTCTTCTATTTAAATAGTTCCTTAGCTCTAGTATTATCTATAAAGTATATAAAGTAAGAGCTAACTACTAGGTATAGTTTCTTTTATAGGGTTCCCGAGAAGTATATAATTTTAAATAGATCAGAAACCTTTAATACAACTATATACTAGACTAAGCTTTACTTACTACTAAAATAAGATTTTATATTACTAATATAAACGTTCCCTACTACTAATATAGGCTAATTGATAATCTTCATATAAATATCATAAACCTTAGCTTACTCTTATTAATAGATATTCTTAATTAAGTATAACTAATATATAAATAATACTTATAGAGATATAAATATTTCTAATATCGTTAGAAAGCTTTTAAAACCTTTATAATTATATTATTATAAGATTCTAAAATATCTAGTAACTTATATTATAGAAATATATCAATATTAGAGTATTACTTAATTAATGCCAAATCCCTAATATTATTAGTTAACTGGATAATATTCTTTTAAATATCTATAAACTACCTATTAATTATAATACTCGGGATAATTCTATTAAAGTCTATTTTAGTAGATTAATAGTTTTAGTTATATAAGCTATAGCTAGATATTTCTATATTTATTCTATAGTTTTTGTTTCATAAGTACCTATATAGATTTTCAAGAGAGTTTAGTTCTATTATAAAACATATAGCAGAATAATAGATTATAGAATACCTGGTTTTTATAAGTATTCTACTTTATTCTATTTTCAAGAAATTCATAAAAGTTCTTAACCCTATAATTATAATCATTATTCTTAGCTATACATACTAAGCTTTAGCCTAGATAAAACTTTCCCTAATTATTACTATAAGGTTTTCTA